>JAFLJL010000432.1:0-34220 GCA_018398815.1 Conus ventricosus | reverse complement strand
CCAGGCAACCATCGATCACAGGCCCTAGTAGAAAACTTTAATAAGAATCTAGCTGAACGCCTGTTTACCTATCAATATCACAGAGAAATTATGGACAGAGCGCGCAACACAGAATGGGTTAGGAGATTGCCGGCAGTCTTACGTGCCATGAACAATGAAGAATTTAAAGCAACAGGGTTGAAACCAGTAAACGCAATCAAATTTAAAAAAATAGCATTACTGAAGACATCCAAGGTAATCAAAAACTCTTACCGTTTGGACTAAAAGTAAGATACTTGTATGCTCCTGGAGAGGCGGAGGGCGATGTTAGAATTAGAGCTACAGATCCTATATGGAGCGTAGATGTATATGAAGTTGAAAGAATTATGAAAACAGCCCCTCCTGTATATTATTTAAGAGAGCTCTCTCTTCTAGCGGTGCTACTGCGTCTAAAAAGCCTGCCCCTAAAAGATTATTTTAATCTGTTTTTTCTGTTGTGTTCCTGGAACCAGGCTAACAAGAAAGGGACCTGCATTCAAAGCCTTTCTAAAATTGTTTTCCTTATCAAAGTATACATTAGGGCTTCGTAGTTCAAACTTTAAATTCCAAGCAATTTCAGGAAGCAACGCCCAAGCATTCTCTCTTTTATGAAGTTTGTATTCATGTTTGCCAAAATCGTTTGCCCTTAAATTTCTTATCTCTTCTAGGTAGGATATTGCTGTCGCTTTTTGTCTTCAAATTTCTGTTCGTTTGTAAACCCCGTCATCTGTTTATTCAAATCCATAAACAATTTCCTGGCACTCCTATTAGATCAAACTCAGTTTGTCTGCTAGGTCTTTTAGCTCTACTGCAACCATTTAGGGCTAGCTGCGCTTTTGATTCTGGCCCCTAGACATTCTTTTTATAATATAAAAATTATAATAAACAAATTTTATAAGCAATCAATAATAAACAATCTACAATAAACAGACGTATTGAACTGGGGGTCAGTCCGTAAGCATAGCTTAGCGTGCTTAGGTTTTTCTAACTGCTCTTTTATTTTTTTTAGCTCATCTTTGTCCTTATTATATAATTTTCACTTAAACATTCTTCAAAACTATCTTTGTCCTTAGTGTAAAATAATACAACCGATTTTAACTGTGATCTAAAGTCTTTAAGACAGCATTATATTTCTGAGTTAAGAGCCACACAGAAACTAAGGCGTGGCGGCCACTAAAGGCTAGCTTTGACAGAGCTTTTCTTTTTTTAACAATGTCTCGTTCAGCTGAACAGTCATCAATAATAAACAGTGTTTCAGTTCCCTCAAATAGTCTATAGTAATGTTCTAAACAGTCGCTCAGTTTGTCACTAGGATCAACTAGAAATATATTCTCGTCTGTCCAAATAAACTTCCTTTCTTTGTAAGACTTGTTGTGCTTAATGTTGTGCAGAATATACAATGTGCTCGTAATGAAACCTGTATATTGTTGTAACAAATCAAGTACGAAGACAGTTTTCCCACACCCAGTAATCCCGCAGATAAGAGAACAGTGCGGATCTTTAGGAAGAAACTTCAAACTATCCATCTGTTTTTATTAGAATATTTCTTCTACATTTTAATAAGCCGCGTCTTTTAGTCTGTTTTTTCAATGTTTAACTGAGCATCAAAACATATAAAACATGCATTTTTATTGGGGCGTTTCCGTCTGCTTTCTTGTGAATATTTATTTTTATGCCATCTTGCCCTATCCTTTCTCCACTTCCAAACAATCTGTTGTCAAATGTAGATCTAAAATCCAGCCACAGCCCATATTGGTTATTAAGTAGTCTTCGAGTCTTACATCATAAAGGCGAAGTTTTTTACATACACGATCAACTGCAGGATCTCTTTGCCTACCGCCAGCGAACAACTTTCTTATTTCACCGAAGTGTTGGTGAGGTAAAAGTCCGCGCCCTGAATACAACTGATCAGACTTGCCATTTATTACACAGTCAACCTTCTCAATTTTGGATTATAAAACGCTTCTGATTCTCTCTGAAAAGGAGTTGTTTCTTCAGTAAATAAGAACAAAATTCCTTTTAAAGACTTCAGAGACTGATTTAGATGTATGTTCCAGAGAGTGTCTCGCTTGTTTCTATTTTCTGTAATAGAGTGCATAACGTTTTCATAATAAATAACCGTTTTACTTTTATACTGGGTTAAGATTGTTCTGGCCAGTCCAGGGTTAGTAACAACATCAAACTCGAGAGAGATGTCGCTAACCGCGTATTTAGCTTCAGGATCTTCAGACAGAACGACAGAACCGCTAGGATTAAATGTCAGATCATAAGTAAGTTTTTCTTTTAGTGCACCTTGGTAATATGGCATATGCGTCTTTAACAGCTCAAAATCTAGAGGGATGCAGATATCTGTGCCAAATGCTTCTGCACTGCCTCATCTCTAACATCATTCTTTGCATTCCTCCGCTTTAAGCCGTGCTGAGACCGTTTGGCTTTGTATTCCTGATAAACTTCTCTTTTCTTTCTTTTTTGGTAGCATAGATTCAGAATAGGGCAAAAATATCTGCCCCTAGTACAAGGACTTCTTTACTTAGTTTGTTGCCATATGATTAACGATAGCCCTGCTAAATTAGCAACAATGCATTAGGATCTGCGATGTAATATTCATTTTGAATGTTAGTTTAGCAGTGCCTGGCATTATAACACGTCATCGCCAAGTCAGGGAACTTACTTAAAGTTTGTCCAGGCTGAACTGTTGATGGAGTATTTACACTAATTACAGTCTGCCTTATACCTTTTACGCCGTGGGGTTCCTTCTCTTTTCTATATGGATCGAGGTCACAACCGTATGAGTTCATTTTTTATAAACAAAAAAGAATATAAATAAAAAATATGGCTGAAGATTTTGACCCGATTGATCCTGTTGAAGAAGAAGATGAAACAGAACTGGGTCCTTCATTGCAAGAAGAACTTGAAGGAGCAGCAGCAGGCCAAGGAGTAGATTAAGTCAAATACGATTGCTAGATAGAATTGAATCATTATATGGCCATATGGGGCGAGAGCAGCCAGAAGCACTTAGGGTTTCTAATTTTTCAACAGATGAAAATAATCATTTGTATGTAAGAACCGGTAAAGGAAAGAGTGTACGGCTTACTGCAAAGCCGGACCCAACCCAGTTTTTAAGCAGGACCACAATTCTTAGAGATCTCCCTGTTGTTGACCAAAGGCAATTAAACTTTATTGACGATTTAAGGCCTGAAGCTGTTAGTCTTTTACAGAACTTGGGGCAAGAGTTGCCAACACAATCTAAAATACAAAACATACCTCTTGAAGAATTAAATCCAACAGCAGATGAACTAATAGCAGAAATTGAAACGAGTTTTAATGAGGAGACACAGTTAAAAACAATTGACGATTCTCCATTGCCTATGCGTGAAATCCTGGGACTTAATGAGGCTTTACGGACAATAAGGGGTGAACTAACAAACAATTTAGCAAAACTTGGTGAGTTGGATAGAGAGATAGAAGAAGAAAAAAATAAACTCGCTGATGCAGATGATAACAATTTAGGGCGAGAAGAAAAGGCTAGAATACAGCAGAAAATACAGGATTTAAGACTACAAAGGCGGCCAGGCTAGAAGTGCTGTCTACTAACAGAGCGCAGCTAGCATCACAAACAAGCAGAATAAGAGAAACTATAAACAGAATACTTTATGAAAACACTACGCTAGCTGAAAGAATAAGGACTCTGTTCAGGGAACAAGGGATTACAATAGTTAGTATATTAACAGCCGTTGGGTTTGCTATCTCTACACTCGTTTATGCTTTAACCGGCAGTGCGCCAACAGGGCCAGTAACGCCTCCAACGCCTCAGCCTGGTAAAAGTTGGATTAGAAAACAATTGCATCATCTAGCAAACTTATTAAAGAAGTTAGCTGCCAAAGCGCTTGATGCTCTGCCTGGCATAATAGGTAGTGTTGTTAGTTGGGTTTTGTCTACTATAGGCAAAGTTGCTGGTTATATGGCTGACCATCTGTGGACATTGGGAGTGCTCGCTGCCGGATTAATTTTTAGTGAAATAAAGTGTGGCTAATCCAGTAAAAGTTAAAAACACAACGAGGGCTGTCTTTTCGCTAGTGTGACTGTCAGTGTGAGGTACATTAACAGGTGGAGTGCTTTCTGGGCTGCTTTCTGGCTGTGGGGCGCTTATAACTAGATCGCTTTCTTCAGGGCTAGGTACTTTCTTTAAAATGGATGGGGCGGGCCTTGTGTTAAACCTTGATTGTGTCCTAAAATTTGGTCGTCTCCAGCTATGAGGATTTCATTGTTATAATTCTGTATCATACCAATCTGTAGTCTAAGGTCGGAGGGTAGCATGTATAATCCATGGCCTACAACAAAGTCAACCTTTGACCTAGCATGTGCAAGAACGTCTTGATACCTTTGTATGCTGGCAGGCAAATCAACAGCAGAGTTAATAGCATCTTCTAAATTGGCTAGAAATTGCTTTCTGGCATCAAAGCCTGTAGATTGATCAACTATGCTAGACTTGGTCTGTGCTTGTGCTCCTAATAGACACCAAACGTACGTCCGTATGGAGTCATTAAGTCTTTGCACTCCTGGCATTGTTAGGCCTTTACTTTCATCTAAGATAAATGTTGCCAAGCATTAGGATGTTTTTGTTCTATGGATCCCAATCGAACTTGTTTGTTTGGTTGAAAAGAGGTGTGGCCAGGCCAGTAGTCATAAGTATATTCTCTTTTTGTGCCCCACAAATACAATGTGCCTAACCCATGATTGCGGTCTAACTTTTGTCTAAAGTCAGTTGAAGGATTAATGTTAAATTCGTTGCAGATTCTTTCATATGCATTATTGTCCATTGGGCTTTTAAATGGATTAAACGCGTTGTCGCTTGGAAGGGGCACTTGTAGTTCAGTTAGTATTCGTCTGTACTGGCAATAAACATGAAAGTTATATACTGCCCTTACTAAAAGATTAGGATGTTTAAATGGTTTGCATATGAAACACCGCAGCCAGTAGTTGCGCAGTAAATGGCAAAATTTAACTGATTCTGGTAAAACATCATAGGGCGGGATGACCATGCTGATGGTACTCTATCATTATTTATTGGCGGATTTAAATATCTAGTTAGCGGGTTTACAAGTCTGACTTGGAAGCCATATGATCCATCTACTGCAATGGTTAAATTGCTAAAGTCCAAAGATTTGGGGTTATAAAACGCTCCTACATTGTAAGTAGCACTTTCGTTATTTTAAAAGGTTCCATTTTTTTTAATAGTTTTTAAAATAGTTATAAAAAACATGCGCATCTATATAAACCAACAAAACAAAAGTGTGTTCTTAACGTACCCAATTGACAATAGGCGAGGTAATTATAGGGTTGCCCTTAGAGAAATTGGGTTTAAAGTTATGTGGGTTAACATATCTGAAGGGGCTAAGAATAACTGGATTAATGTTAATGACGAACAAGGCAATCAAATAACTCATGTGCAAATACCTGATGGCTACTACAACTTTTGTTCTTTAAGAGAAGTATTTAGCGAATATGGTATATTGTTAACAATTAACGAGGCAAACCTCAGAATTACTATGAATTTTCCACTAGAAGAAAGAAGAGAGTACACTTTCCCTAAAGGACTTGCTAAAATCTTAGGCTTTCACAGTAGTGGCAGAGATTATAGGTTTAGTACAAGAGAAGATGTTTATCAATTTAAAGGCAATAAACCTTCTGATTTTCTCATAAATCCAATTTTGTATGTCCATTTACAACAGTTAAGAACATGTGCTAATTTGTTTGCTGGCTGCCCGTCTACAGTTCTAAAGGTTTTACTACCGACTAGGGCAGGGGTTTGCGATTATCAGTTATATACGTTTGACGGAGACAACCAATTTAAAGAATTAATTAGCGTAGATATAAATTCATTAGATGTAAAAATAACTAACCAAGATGGAAAGCCAGTTGTTTGTTCTGATTTATTAATAGAGCTGGAAGTAGAAGAGCGTATTAGAAAAGTAGTAAGGACCCAGTCCCGCGGACGTTAATAACGCTTTCATTATATTTAAAAGGTTCCATTTTTTAAATAGTTATAAAAAGGATGTACATCTATATAACTAAGCAAAACGAGCGTGTGTTCTTAACGCACCCAATTAACAATAGGCGAGGTAATTATAGGATTGCCCTTAACGAAACTGGTTTTAAAGTAAAATGGATTAACATATCTGAAAAAGCTAAGAATAACTGGGTAGATGTTAAGGACGAACAAGGCAATCTATTAAAACATTTAAAAATACCCGATGGTTACTACAACTTTTGTTCTTTAAGAGAAGTATTTAGCAATTTTAACATTAAGTTAAAAATTAATGAGGCAAATCTTATAATTACTATGAATTTTCCAGAACTTAAAGAAAAAAGGGAGTACGTTTTTCCTAGAAGCCTTGCTCGAATTTTAGGCTTTTATGATAGTGGTGAAACATATCATATTAAAACACATATGTACTTAAAAAGCGGTCTTTATGAGTATGTAGGCAGTAGACCAGCCGATTTTCTCATGTACCCGATGTTGTATGTCTATTTAGAAGAGTTAAAAACAGACCGCAATTTATTTATGGGGCAGCCCTCTACAGTTCTACGAGTACTGCTGGAAATTAAGGCAGGGTTTTGCGATTATCAGTTATACAGGTTTGATGGAGACGGTCAATTTAAAGAATTAATTAGCTTAGATATAACTTCTTTAAATGTAAAAATAACTAACCAAGATGGAAGACTAGTTGTTTGTTCTAATTTATTAATAGTGCTGGAAGTAGAAGAACGTACTGTAAGCCATTAGATTTTTATGTCATTGGAGAGAATGTAAATATGTTGGTTCACGATCACCCATATTATTCTACACGGAAACCCCGTTTCAATGTGCTAATTACGTCAATATTTGGCAGTTTTGAGGTGTTAATTTTTTTAGAAAACAGGTGTTAAATTTGGCCAAAGCTCATATGAGATGGACGTGATTTGTATGCGAAAAAGGAGGTTTTCGTGCAGAATAACATGGGTGGTCGTGAACGAACATATTTACATTCTCTCTATCCACAACACTCACATCACCGGAATGTACTGTGGTACACAATCCACAACACTAGCATCAGCGGAATGTACTGCGGTACACAATCCACAACACTCACATCACTGGAATGTACTGTGGTACACAATCCACAACACTCACATCACTGGAATGTACTGTGGTACACACTCCACAACACTAGCATCACTGGAATGTACTGTGGTACACAATCCACAACACTAGCATCACCGGAATGTACTGTGGTACACACTCCACAACACTAGCATCACTGGAATGTACTGTGGTACACAATCCACAACACTCACATCACCGGAATGTACTGTGGTACACAATCCACAACACTAGCACCACTGGAATGTACTGCGGTACACAATCCACAACACTCACATCACTGGAATGTACTGTGGTACACAATCCACAACACTAGCATCACCGGAATGTACTGTGGTACACACTCCACAACACTAGCATCACTGGAATGTACTGTGGTACACACTCCACAACACTACATCACTGGAATGTACTGTGGTACACACTCCACAACACTAGCATCACGGAATGTACTGTGGTACACACTCCACAACACTAACATCACTGGAATGTACTGTGGTACACAATCCACAACACTAGCATCAATGGAATGTAATGTGGTACACACTCCACAACACTAGCATCACTGGAATGTACTGTGGTACACAATCCACAACACTCACATCACTGGAATGTACTGTGGTACACAATCCACAACACTAACATCACTGGAATGTACTGTGGTACACAATCCACAACACTAACATCACAGGAATGTACTGTGGTACACAATCCACAACACTAGCATCACCGGAATGTACTGTGGTACACACTCCACAACACTAGCATTACTGGAATGTACTGGGTACACAATCCACAACACTCACATCACCGGAATGTACTGTGGTACACAATCCACAACACTAGCATCACTGGAATGTACTGTGGTACACACTCCACAACACTAGCATCACGGCATGTACTGTGGTAAACACTCCACAACACTCACATCACTGGAATGTACTGTGGTAAACAATCCACAACACTAGCATCACTGGAATGTACTGTGGTACACAATCCACAACACTCACATCACTGGAATGTACTGTGGAACACAATCTACAACACTCACATCACTGGAATGTACTGTGGTACACAATCCACAACACTCGCATCACTGGAATGCACTGTGGTACACAGTCCACAACACTAGCATCACTGGAATGTACTGTGGTACACAATCCACAACACTCACATCACTGGAATGTACTGTGGTACACAATCCACAACACTAGCATCACTGGAATGTACTGTGGTACACAATCCACAACACTAGCATCACTAAAATGTACTGTGGTACACACTCCACAACACTAGCATCATTGGAATGTACTGTGGTACACAATCCACAATTGTGTTGTGTTGTAAATTCAAAGACACGTTACGTTCGGTTCCCACAGGGTTGTAAAGTCAAAGACACGTTATGTTCGGTTCCCACAGTGCTATATAGTCCACGACACGTTACGTTGTGTACCCACAGTGTTATAAAGCCAAAGACACGTTACGTTCGGTTCCCACAGTGTTGTAAAGCCAAAGACACGTTACCTTGATCACACAGGGTCGTCAGCCATCCGTCCTGACAGCCGTAGGTACAGTTCCCTGTCACCGCCTCACAGGACTCGTCCAGGTGGTCGTGGAGACAATGTCCACATTGGCCTGTGCAGTTCTGTCCGTACCTTCCTGGCTCACAGTCTGCACACAATACAGCCGTGTCCCACTTTTAGGGACGTCTTTTTACAGCCACACAAACACACAACTAATAACAACAACTTCAAAGTCTCCACCCACGCCACAGCCTCCACCTTCAAATTAGACAATGCACCAACACTTGGACTTCGCCACTTCATTCAAGCTGTGAACCATTAAGTTAATGAAGTACAGCGAAAATACACTGAGAATTATGAATGGCTTGAACTGATTTGACAGCGCCTCGTATATCAAATGTGCAAAGCTTTATTTATCTGATATTTCAGGCAATGCATACATCTAAACAGCATAGATGAAAAAAACAGAGAGCGATTCATCATTCACGCATGGCACTGTGCCATGGACTGTGCTGGGTTTAGCACCTCTGGTCTGTGGCGCATGACTGAAGATAAAGGGATGCAGAGGTCCCTGATTACCCAAGTGTTCGTCACAGCACTTCTGCTGTCATTTTATTATGCTTTTTCTGGAATGCTGCATAGTCTGCTTTTTGTGTGTAAACCTCATTGTCACCGGATACCTCTCAACTCTGCCTGTGGTTCTGTCTTATTTCAGTTTACAACCCAGTGGATTCCCCACAGCGTTGTGAGGATCTGCTGTCACCCTGGTTCATTCCTGACTTCCTGGTGTTTTCACTGTACCTTCATCACAGCGATGACTGTTCATGGTGTATTCACTATACCTTCATCACAGTGATGGCTGTTCATGGTGTATTTACTGTACCTTCATCACAGTGATGACTGTTCATGGTGAATTTACTGTACCTTCATCACAGTGAAGGCTGTTCATGGTGTATTTACTGTACCTTTATCACTGTGATGAAGGAGTGATAAAGGTACAGTAAATACACCATGAACAGCCTGATCAAGGACCAAGAAGGACTAAGCAAGCGCTGGCAAGAACACTTCAGCAACCTGCTGAACAGGCCCTCGTCAGTCGACTCGGATGCCTTGAACCAGATCCCTCAGCAGCCGATACAAGACACACTTGCAGTACCCCCCACCATTGCAGAGATCCAGAAAGCAATCCTCCAGACGAGCTCCGGTAGAGCATCAGGAAAGGACGGAATACCTGCTGAGATCTACAAGGCGGCCCCAACGCCCTAAAAGCCTTTCACGATGTCCTGCGGAGTATCTGGGAGGCGGAGAAGATGCCAGATGACTTCCATGACGCCCTGATTGTCTCCCTCTACAAGAACAAGGGAAGCAAATCCGACTGTGGGAACTACAGAGGCATCTCGCTACTCTCCATTGCTGGCAAGATCTTTGCCAGAGCCATCCTCAACAGACTCATCACTGTTTCCGAGCAGAACCTCCCCGAGGCGCAGTGCGGCTTCAGACCCGGCAGAAGCACTGTCGACATGATTTTTGCTGTCAGACAGTTTCAGGAGAAGTGTATCGAACAAAACATGCCCCTATACTCTGTTTTCATTGACCTGACCAAGGCCTTTGACACGGTCAACAGGGAAGCTCTTTGGACAGTCCTCGAGCGCATTGGATGCCCGCCAAGTTTGTGAAAATGATCAAGCTCTTCCATGATGGCATGACCGGCCAGGTCCTCTCCAGTGGAAAACGTGACGGAAGCCTTCGAGATCAGCAATGGCGTCAAGCAGGGCTGTGTCTTAGCTCCGGTCCTCTTCAGCGTCTTCTTCACCTGCATGCTGTCCCACGCTGTCCAAGACCTGGAGAAGGGAGTCTACTTCCGCTATCGTCTGGACGGCTCCCTCTTTGACCTTCGTCGCCTCACTGCCAAGACAAAGAGCATCAAAGATCTCCTTCAAGAAGTCCTCTTTGCCGATGACTGCGCACTGGTGGCCCATGCAGAATCCGATCTGCAAACGATGCTTGACCGCTTCTCTCGATGCTTCAAAGCTCTTCGGCCTGACAATCAGCCTTGGCAAGACTGAGGTGCTTCACCAACCCGCACCAAACACCAACCCCTCGGCACCCACCATCGTCATTGACGACTCCCAGCTTGCGGACGTTGAACATTTCAGATATCTAGGAAGTACCATCTCCTGTGATGGCTCCCTGGACAGGGAAGTTGATGCCCGAATCAGCAAAGCAAGCCAGGCGCTGGGAAGACTCCGCAACAGAGTGCTTAGTCAACACAACATTCGGCTGACTACAAAACTGAGAGTTTACAACGCAGTGGTCTTGCCCTCTCTCCTCTATGGGTGTGAATCTTGGACACTGTACCGCAGACACGTCAAGAAGCTGGAGAACTTCCACATGCGAGCTCTTCGCTCCATACTCGGAATCCATTGGCAGGACCGTGTTTCCAACCTCGAGGTCCTGGACCGTGCTCACACTACAAGTATCGAGTCCATGCTCATCAAGGCCCAGCTTCGATGGGTGGGGCATGTCATCCGTATGGAAGAGCACCGTATGCCAAGGCGACTGCTGTATGGAGAGCTTCTGCACGGCAAGAGAAACCAAGGACGCCCAAAGAAACGGTTCAAGGACTCGGTCAAATCAAACCTCCAGTGGTGCGAACTCAAACCAAAAGAACTAGAGGAGTGCGCCAGTGACCGACCTCTGTGGCGGGCCACAATTCACAAAGCCGCTACCAACTTCGAAAGTACTCGACGCCAAAAGCTGACTGCCGCCAGGGATCAACGCCACAGAGCAGCAGCAGCAGTGATCACGACAACGGACTTCCAGTGCCCCCACTGTTCCAGACTCTGCGCCTCCAGGGGCTGCAGAGCCACCTCCGCGTACATCGATGAGCTGCAGAAACGCTAACGTCATCTTCGGATCCGAAGGACTACCATCATCACTGTGATGACTGTTCATGGTGTATTCACTGTACCATTATCACAGTGATGACTGTTCATGGTGTATTCACTGTACCTTCATCACAGTGATGACTGTTCATGGTGTATTCACTGTACCTTCATCACAGTGAAGGCTGTTCATGGTGTATTCACTGTACCTTTATCACTGTGATGACTGTTCATGGTGTATTTACTGTACCTTCATCACAGTGATGACTGTTCATGGTGTATCACTGTACCTTCATCACAGTGATGACCCTGTTCATGGTGTATTCACTAGAGAATGTAGATATACGGGTTCAAGCTCACCTATCTTATTTTGCACGAAAACCCCCCTTTCCACATACAAATCACGTCCTTCTCATGTCACTTTTTAACCAAAATTAACATCTGTTTTCTAAAAAAATTAACATGCAAAACCGCCAAAAATCGACGTATCTCTCTCTCTCTCTCCTCTCTCTCTCCTCTTCTCTCTCTCTCTCTCTCTCTCTCTCTCTCTCTCTATATATTATATATATATATATAATATATAACAACAAACTAATAAATTCCAAGGATAAGTACCGCGCACCGTTCCAGCAACTTACAGAGCAGCTTGGTGTTGCAATGACTGCAAGAAATATTGAATTATAAACAAAGCGTGCTCTTATGTCTTAGATTGACGAAATAGGGGGAAATAAGCATTCATATCTGCAGTGGTAGATCATTCTGCCTAACTAACAGTATGTGCTTGAGTGGGTGAATGGGGAAAAATAAAATAAATGCTTCTCAAAATGAGCCTTTAGCAAGCTTATAGTCCTCCAAGGGGAGACATCCTCCAATAGGGAGGGAAACTCACTAACATATAACTCCTGGTCATATACCGATATTCGAAACCTGGTGTTTCTCCTCAGTGACCGCGGAAAGTGGTAATTAGACTCCTCTGCCTTTTCAGTTTTAAAGAAATGCAATCCCAGAAAAGGCTGGTGTGCAATACCGTAGTATATTTGTTCAGTTTTCAAAAACCAACCAAAGGTGCCACCTAAGTTGCTGGAACGGTCGCGGTACTTATCCTTGAATTTATTAGTTTGTGTATTTTAGTCCCTTACGGATTCATTCCAAGAATGACCCTCAGCACTTGTGTCTTAAGAGGATATCTTTTTATATTTTTTTACTTTCACAAAAGAAAATGTAGCTTGTTTTGCTCTTTCATGATTTTCTTTTGCTTCTTAGGTGGCACCTTTGCCTGGTTATTTGAAAACTCAACAAATATACTTCGGTAATGCACACCAGCCTTTTCTGGATTGCATTCTTCTTAAAACTGAAAAGGCAGAGGAGTCAAATTACCACTTTCCGCGGTCACTGAGAGAAACACCAGGTTTCGAATATACGGTATATGACCAGGAGTTATATGTTAGTGAGTTTCCCTCCCTATTGGAGGATGTCCCCCCTTGGAGACTATAAGCTTGCTGAAGGCTCATTTGAGAAGCATTTATTTTATTTTTTTCCTCATTCACCCACTCAAGCACATACTGTTATTAGGCAGAATCATCTACCACTGCAGATATGAATGCTTATTTCCCGCTTTTTCGTCAATCTAAGACATAAGAGCACGCTTGTTTATAATTCAATATTCTTGCAGTCATTGCAACACCAAGCTGCTCTGTAAGTTGCTGGAAAGGTGCGCGGTACTTATCCTTGGAATTTATTAGTTTGTTGTATTTTAGTCCCTTACGGATTCATTCCAAGAACTGACCCTCAGCACTTGTGTCTTAAGAGGATATCTTTTATATTTTTTACTTTTCACAAGAAAATGTAGCTTTTTTTGCTCTTTCATGGTTTTTTTTTTTTTTTTTTTTTTTGGGGTTTGGCACCCTTTCCCGGGTTTTTTTTAAAAAAAACTCAACAAATAACTCCCGGTTTTTGGCACGCCAGCCTTTTTCGGGGATTGCATTCTTTTTTAAAACTAAAAAGGAAGAGGATAAAAAATTAAAAAAATTTCCGCTTTTCATTTGGGGGGAAAAGAAAAAACCCGGGTTTTTCGAAAAAATCGGTAAGGGGCCCAAGGAGTTTATATGGAAATGATTTTTCCCCCCCTTTTTTTTTTGGGGGTTGTCCCCCCCTTTTTGGAACTTTTAAGCTTGCTAAAGGTTTTTTTCTTTTTTTTTTTTGGGAGAAGCATTTTTTTTTTTTTTTTTTATTTTTTTTTCCCCGTTCACCCACTCAACCCACATACGGGTTAGTTAGTCAAAACATCTCCCACTGCAAAATATGATGTTAAATTTCCCCCTTTTCGTCAATTTTTAAGACATAAGAGCACGCTTTTGTTTAATTTCAATATAAATATATATATAATATATTATAAAAATTATTATATAAATATATATATATATATTTATATAAATTTTAATAAAAATTTGAAAAAATAAATAGGATTTTAAAAGGTGTTAAACCCGGGCCCGGGGGAAAACCCTTTTTAAAACCTTTAACAATAATATTTATTTTTATTTATTTTAATTTAAATATTTTTAAAATAAATATTTTAAATATATTTATATTTATAAATATATATTTTCCAAAACCCCCATTGGAGATTAAATTCCCCCCCTTTTGGGACCTTGGGATTTAATGCCCCTTTCACTTTTGGGGGTTTTTTTTTTTTTTAAAAAGAGGTTATTTTTTTATTTTTTGCTATTTTTTTCACAAGAAAATGTAGCTTTTTTTGTTTTTAATGTTTTTTTTCGTTTGTTTTTCTTGGGTTGGCCCCTTTTGCCTTTTTTTAAAAAAAACTAAAAAACCCTTTCTAAAATTTTTTCCCAACACCCCCCTTTTTTTCTGGGAAGAAATTCTTTTTAAAAAACCAAAAAAAGGGCCAGAGGAGCCCAAAATTCCCCCAACTTTCGGGGCCCCACGGACGAGAAACAATCGGTTTTCCCAAAAAAAATTTTGGTTTTTTTGCCCAAAGGAGTTATATTTTGGGTGATTTCCCCCCCCTTTGGGGAAAAAATTTTTGTCTCCCCCCTAAGGGGACAATAAGCTTGCTAAAAGGAAAATTTTTGAGAAGCTTTTAAATTTTTTTTTTCCCCCAAATTAACCCAAATCAAGCACATACTGTTAGTTAGGCAAAAATTAAACACCATGCAATATGTTTCCCTTATTTCCCCCTATTTCGTCAGCCCTAAGACAAAAAGAGCCGCTTTGTTAAAAATTCAATTTTTTCTTGCAGCCCTTTTTGCAACCCAAAGCTCCCTTTTGGTAAGTTGCGGGGAAAAAGGTGCACGGTCTTTCCCTTGGGGAATTTTTTTTTTTTGTTGTATTTTACCCCTTTAAAAGGGTTTCCCATTCCAACCCCCGGGGCCCCCTCGAAACTTGTGCCCTTAAGAGGATATCTTTTTAAAATTTTTTAAACTTTTCACAAAAAAAATTTTGTTTTTTTTTGCTCTTTTCGGGGTTTTTTTTTTTTTGCTTCTTAGGTGGACCTTTTGCCGGGTTTTTTTTTAAAAAAAACCCTCAAAAAAAATATACTTCGGTTTTTTGCAAAACCCCCTTTTTCCCTTGGGGATTGCATTCTTCAAAAAAGAAAAAGGCGGGGAAAGTAAAATTTTCCCATTTCCGGGGCACGGGGGTGAAAAAAACCCAGGTTTTTCCAAATATCGGTATATGACCAGGAGTTATATGTTAGTGGTTTCCCTCCTTTTTTTGGAGGATGTCCCCCCCCCCCCCTTGGAGATTTTTAAGCTTGCAAAAGGGCTCATTTTGAGGGGCCCATTTTTTTTTATTTTTCCCCATTAAACCCACCCAAGCAAAAGTTGTTAGGCCCAGAAATCATCTACCACTGCAAAATTTTTTGAAATGCTTATTTCCCCCTTTTTCGTCAACCCTAAGACATAAGAGCACGCTTTATTTACCCTGGGTAAACCCCCTTTTTCCCCTTTTTTTAAAACCAAAGCGATGACGCATGGTTTTTTTCACTGTACCTTCTCACAGTGATGGTGTTCAGGTGTATTCAGTCCCTTCATCACAGTATGACTGTTCAGGTGTATTTACGGGTACCTTCATCACAGTGATGATGTTCAGGTGAATTCACTGTACCTTCTCACAGGAAAGGGGCTGTTCAGGGTGTATTTACTGTACCTTTACCACTGTGTAAAGGGAGTGATAAAGGTACAGTAAATACCCCATGAACACCCTGATCAAGGACCAAGAAGGATAAAAAGCGCTGCAAGAACACTTCACAACTTAAAAGGGCCCCCTGTCATCGACTGGGGAGCTTGAACCAACCCCTCAGCGCCGATAAAAGACACACTTGCAGTCCCCCCCACCATTGCAGAGACCAAAAAACAATCCCCCAGACGAGCCCCGGGGTAGAGCATCAGGAAAGGACGAATACCGCTGAGATTACAAGGCGGCAGGCCCCAAACCCCCCTAAAACCTTTACGAGCCCCGCGGAGTACGGGGAGGAGGAGAAGATCCCAGAGACTTCCATGACCCCTGATTGTCTCCCTCTACAAAAACAAGGGAAGCAAACCCGAATGTGGGAAAAAAAAAGGGCCCATTCGCACTCCCATTGCTGGAAAGATCTTTGCCAGAGCCACCTCAACAATCATCCTTTTTCCCGAGCAAAAACCCCCCCGGGGCGCAGGCGGCTTCAGCCCCGGGCAGAAGCTGTAAGACAGTTTCGGGAGAAGTGTATCGACAAAACTCCCCTTACTCTGTTTTCATTGACCTGACCGGCCTTTGACCGGTAAAAGGGAAGCTCTTTGGCAGCCCTCGAGCGCTTTGGATGCCCCAAAATTTTGGAAAATGATCAAGCTCTTCCATGTGGCATGACCGGAGGTCCTCTCCAGGGAAAAACGTAGGGAAAACCTTCGAGATCAGAAATGGCGGAAGCAGGCGTGTTTAGTCCGTCTTTTAAACGTCTTCTTCACCTGCATGCTTTCCCGCGTCCAAGACCGGGGAGAAGGGGTCTATTCCGCTATCTTTGGGATGGCTCCCCTTTGCCCTTTCGTCGCCTCATCCCAAGAAAAAAGCACAAAGATCCCCTTAAAGTCCTCTTTCCCGAGATGCCACGGGTTTGGGCCCTGCAGAATCCGTCTGCAAACGATGCTTGACCTTCCCGTTTTTTCAAAAGCTCTTGGGCCCCTGACAATCAGCTCGGCAAGACGAGGTGCTTCACCAACCCGCCCCAAACACCAACCCCTCGGGCACCCCCTCGTCATTGACGCCCCCAGCTTGCGGCTTTTAACTTTTCAGAAATTTTAAAAGTACCTTTCCCTGTGATGGCTCCCTGGACGGGGAATTTTGATGCCCAATCAGAAAAGAAAGCCAGGCGCGGGAAAAGACTCCGAAACAGAGTGCTTATAAAACAATTGGGCTGATACAAAACTGAGAGTTTACAATGCATGGTTTGCCCTCTCTCCTTATGGGTGTGAATCTTGGACACTGTCCCGCAGACAGTAAAGAAGCGGGAAAACTTCCAATGCGGTCTTCACCCCCATACTGGGAAACCCTTTTGGCAGGCCTTTTTCCAAACCCTCGAGGTCCGGGCCCGTGCTCACACTAAAATTTCGAGTCATGTCTAAAGGCCCAGCTTCGAGGGGTGGGGCATTCTCCGTTGGAAGAGCACCGTATCCCAAGGGACTGCTTTTTGGAGAGCTTCTGCACGGAAAGAAAAACCAAAAGGACCCCAAAAAACGGTACAAGGACCGGTCAAAAAAAACTCCATGGTGCGAACTCAAACAAAAAGAACTGAGGAGGGGCGCCAGTGACCGACCTCTGTGGCGGGCCCAATTCAAAAAACCGCCCCAACTTTGAAATACTCGCGCCAAAAGCTAAACCCCGCCGGGATAAACGCCACAAGCAGCACAGCAGTGATCACGAAAACAGATTTCCAGTGCCCCCATTTTCCCGGACTTGCGCCCCAGGGTGCAGAGCCACCTCCACTACATCGAGAGCTGCAGAAACGCTAAAACGTATTTTCGGATCCAAGGACTCCCCATCCACGTGTGACGTTCATGGTGTTTTTTCACTTTACCTTACACAGTGAGGGACTGTTCTGGTGTTTTTCACTGTACCTTCACACGTGATGACTGTTCTGGTGTTTCCTGTACTTCATCACAGGATGACTGTTCGGGTGTATTCACTGTACCTTTACACGTGATGACTGTTCGGGTGTATTCACGTCCTTCTCACAGTGAGACTGTTCAGGGTTTATTCACTGTACCTTCATCACAGTGATGATGTTCATGGTGTATTCACTGTTTTTTTCATGTGTGATTTTCATGGTGTATTTATGTACCTTCATCACGTGATACTGTTCATGGTGTATTCCTTTACCTTCATCACAGTGAGCCCCTGTAGGGTGTTTCACTAAAAATGTAGATATGGTTCAAGCTCCCCTATCTTATTTTGCACAAAACCCCCCCCTTTCCCAAATAAAATCAGTCCTTTAGCCCTTTTTTCAAAATTACATCTTTTTCTAAAAAAATTAACATGAAAAACCCCAAAATTTCGAGTATCTCTTCTCTCTCTCTTCTCTCTCTCTCTCTCTCTCTCTCTTCTCTCTCTTCTCTCTCTCTTCTCTCTTTAATATATTTATAATTATATAATAAAAAATATAACAACAAACTGAAAAATTTCCAAGATACTTTTCCCCGCCCCCGTTCCAGCAATTTACGGGGCAGCTTGGGTTCAATACGAAAAAATTTGAATTATAAAAAAAGCGTGCTCTTATGTCTTGATTGTCGAAATGGGGGAAATAAGTTTCATTCGCAGTGGTAGTCATTCTGCCTAACAAACGTATGTGTTGAGGGGGTGAATGGGGAAAAATAAAATAAATGTTCTAAAAATGACCTTTAGAAAGTTTATAGTCCCCAAAGGGGGGAGACTTTCCCCCAATGGGGGGAAACTCAAAAACATAAAAACCCCTGGTCATACCCCGATATTTCGAAACTGGTTGTTTCTCCTCAGTGACCGCGGAAAGTGGTTTTTTGACTCCTCTGCCTTTTCAGTTTTAAAAAGAAGCAATCCCAGAAAAGGCTGGTGTGCAATCCGTGTATATTTTTTGAGTTTAAAAAAACCCAACCAAAGGTGCCACCTAATTTGGAACGGTGCCGGTACTTATCCTTAATTTTTTAGTTTGTTGTATTTACCCCTTACGGATTTTTCCCAAAAACTGCCCCTCAGCATTTGGGTTCTTAAGGGAATCTTTTTAATGTATTACTTTTTCAAAAGAAAAATGTGGGTTGTTTTGCTTTTCATATTTATTTTTGCTTTTAGGTGGCCCCTTTCCCGGGTTTTTTTTAAAAAAATCAAAAATATATTTTCCCGGTATTGCTCCTGGAAATGTCTGTGGTCCCAAAATCCACAACACTAGCATCCCCGGGAAATGTACTGTGGTCACACCCAAAACTAATCACGGGAATGTCGTGGCCCACAACAAAACACTCACATCACTGGAATGTACTGTGGTCCCAAAATCCGAAAGTTTCCAATTAAATTTTCACAGTTTAAATTGAAAGGGGCTAGGAATGAAAACGTTAAAGAAAAAAAAAATGAAAAGTTCATTGTTATGATTTTGCTTTCTATAAGCTTGCAAAGGGTCTTTGGAACTTATTTTATTTTTCCCCCATTCACCCACTCAAGCACATCTGTTAGTTAGGCAAATTATTTTTCCATGCAGACAGAATGCTTATCCCCCCTTTTTCCCTTAAATCTAAGAAAAAAAGACAAGCTTTGTTTTAATTAAAATTTTTTTTTTGCAGTCATTGCAACACAAGCTGTTCTGTAAGTTGCGGGATGGTCTCATTACTCACCCGGGAAATTTTTATTGTTTTTTTTAATTTTTTCCCCTTTGGTTTCATTTCAAGAACTTCCCCTCAACACTTGTGTCTTAAGAGGTTTCTTTTTTTTTCAACTTTTCCAAGAAAATGTAGTTTTTTTTGCTCTTCATGTTTTTTCGTTTGCTTCTTAGGTGGCACCTTTGCGGGTTTTAAAACTCAACAAACATATACAAATTTTGCACACCCCCTTTTTTTCTGGGAAGCATTCTTCTTAAACCAAAAAGGGCGCAGAGTCAATTCCCACTTTTGGGGTCATGGGGAAAAACAATCAAGTTTCGAAATATTGGTATTGACCAGGAGTTATATAATTTATATATACTTTTTTTCCCTTCTTTTCTTTCTATCTCGTTAATGACCCCAAAAAAAGGACCATACATAAAGAGAGGGGTGTTCTGGATTTTTGATTTTTAGCTTTTTACGTTTTATAATATTATATATTATTAATATATATTATATATAAATATATTTTTATATATTTTATATATAAAAAATAAAAATTTCCCAAGGATAAGCCCCGGCCCCTTTCCGAAACACAGAGCAGCGGGTGTTGCAATACTGCAGAAAGTTGAATTATAAACAAAGTTTGCTCTTTGTCTTAGTTTAAGAAATATATTTTAAATATAATATAAAAATTATATATTAGGGGAGAGGGGAGGGGGGAGAGAGAAGGGAGAGAGGAGAGAAAAGAAGGAGAGGGGAGAGAGAGACAATGTGTTTAAAAATTCCTAAATGTTTTTCAAGTGCTAAACCCCAAATTTGTTAAAATAAGGTTTTTAAAAAAGTAATATCTAAAAATTATTTCAAGCGTTCGCTGGTCGGGAGTTTTGGTTTCCCCACCCCGGGTTTATATAGGGGGTGGGCCCCCAGTTTGCGGTTTTTTGCCATGCGGGTTGGCTGCACGTGTTTTTTGGATTTCGGGTTTTCTTTGGGTGTTTTCACTAACAATATACAGACAAAACAGGGTCAAAAATGGAAATCATATTCCACCCCAAGAAAACGTTACTGTACAGCAAAAATAAAACCCGGATCAAGAAAACAAAAAAAAACTCAACTTTTGATAAAAACCAGGGGGACTATGACGGGCGAAAATGCGAACGGGTGGGGCTTTTATGCTACCAACATAAGAAAAACTTCCCCAAAAAAATTTGGAAAAATTTAGAGACGAGGGCCCTTGCTGCATACCAAAAACCCAAGAACCTTGAAAAAAGAAAAAAGAACTATGCAAAATTTTCCAAAGCCACAATTTAAAAAATCACCATTGAAGTAAAAAAAAAGGTAGTAAATACTAAGACAAAACACTTGATTCAAAACCACAATATAAACCAAAAGAACCCAAATTGACACACCTATCTATTAAACATCAAAAGAAACCACCCACCATCTGTTTTAAAAAGCTATACCCAATGCATAAAAAGAGATTTTCAAACTGTATGCAATGAAAGTATTCAAAACGCGAGTTGAATACCAAGAAGCACTGCAAAAGGGGTACAGTAAAAACAAAATAAACCGACAAACACAAATAGAAATAAGAAAAAAGGAAAAAAAAATCAAGGGTATAACCCCCATCAAGGGGAAAACCAAACAAATGGGGAAAAAAAAATTCTTTAAAATTTTGAAACCGCCCAAAAAAACACAAACAAAAAAAATATTCAAAAAAACACCGTCAAACTTCAATTCATGAATCCCCAAACCCTCAAATTTTTTTAAATTTGACGCATCCAACAAATGAAAACCAACCAGCAAAAAAAAGGGTGAAAAAAGGGGAAAAAAATCTTGAAATTTGCATCAAAAAGGCAGTGCCCCCAAAGCAACTTGTATACCAAGCCACTGAACATCAGAAAAGAAAAAAAAACATACATAGGATCACTGAAAACCACTTAAAAAAACCAATATGCAAACCAAAAACAGTCTTTAAAAAAAAAAAATGCAAAAACCAAACAGAACTGATAAAATATCTGGAAATTTAAAAGACGAAAAAACAAACTAAAAATTTACCCCTGGAAAATCATAAAAAGAGCATCATCTACGCAACATTTAAAAAAGGTGCAACATGTTTAATAAAAAAATGGTTAATACTATGAAAAAACCCACTTAGCAACCTAAACCCAAACGAAATTTTAAAAAATTGAGGCATAAAGGGAAATCGTTTTTAGTGAACCCCCCAAAGCAAAAACCCTAAAAAACCAAAAAAAAAAACATGTGCCCCAACCCCCCGTGCAAACAAACCGCAAACTGGGCCCACACGCAAAAAAACACCGGGGGTGGGCAAACCCAAAATCACCCTGCGACAGCGAAATTTGAACAATTTGTAGATGATGGATTTTTAAAAAACCGATTTTAACAAAAAAATTTTATTATTATAAATTTTTATTATATATATATTATATATTATATTTTATATTTATTATATTAAAAATAATACTTTATTAATAGATAAGATAAAGATAGATAGATAATAGAAGATTTTTTTTTAAACTTACAGTTTAGGGATCAGTAAACCTTAGACTGGTCGAGTGGGTAATAAACTTTCATTTTTCTCGGTGTACTATGTTGTTATATGGCTACACAGGTTTTCCACCTACAGCGGGTCGGGGAAAGCGGAATCGTCCCCCTGGATTTTTCCCCTTTTTTGGGGGCAAAACTCTCTGTTCCACATTGTACCCTGTGAGTTTCCCCTTTTTGGGGGCTCAGCTATCTATTCCACATTGCACCCTGTGAGTTTCTCCTTTTTGGAGGCAAAACCTCTTTTCCACTTTGCACCCCATGAGTTTCCCTTTTTGGAGGCTAAACCCTATTCCACATTGCATCCTGTGAGTTTCCCTTTTGGAGGCTAAACCTCTATCCACATTGCACCTGTGATTTTCCCCCCTTTTGGGCAAAACTCTCTATTCCACATTGACCTTGGATTTCCCCCTTTTTTGGGCGGCTAAACTCTCTTTTCCACATGCCCCCGGGTTTCCTTTTTTTGGGGGGCTAAACTCTCTACCACTTTTGGCACCGTGATTTTCCCTTTTTTTGGGGCTAAACTCTCTATTCCACATTGCCCCTTGTGATTTCCCCTTTTTTTGGCGGCTAAACTCTTTTTTCCACATTGCACCGGGGAGTTTCCCCCTTTTTGGAGGATAAACCTCTCTATTCCACTTTGCACCCTGGGATTTTCACCTTTTTGGGATGCTCAGCACCCCATTCCTCATTGCCCCTGTGATTTTCCCTTTTTTTGGGGCTAAACTCTCTTTTCCCACATTGCACCCGTGAGTTTCCCTTTTGGAGGCAAAACTCTCTACCCACTTTGCACCCTGGGAGTTTCCCCCTTTTTTGGAGGTTAAACTCTTTTCCCACATTGCACCCGTGATTTCCCCCCTTTTGGGGGGCAAAAAACTCTCTTTTCCCCACTTTACCTTGTGAGTTTCCCGGGGCCTAAACTCTCTTTTCCCACAATTGCCCCCGGGATTTTTCCCCCTTTTTGGAGGCTAACTCTCTATTCCACATTGCACCCTGGGAGCTTCCCTTTTTGGGGCTAAATCTCAAATTCCAAATTGCACCCTGTCGGCCCCCCTTTTTTGGAGGCTAAACTCTCATCCCACTTACCTGTGAGTTTCCCCTTTTGGAGGCAAACCTCTATTCCACATTGCACATTGGGGGGTTTCCCCCCTTTTTGGGACTAAACTATTATTGCTACATTTGGGTTTTTGTGTCACAAAAGACAAAGGAAAAGGAGGGAGTAATTTTGGTCGTCCCACCTCTTTCGTGGCAAGAACTGTATAGAAAATTCGGAAAACCATTCCTTACTGTTGGGGTTTGAATTTTTAAAACCAGTGTCAGCACAGCCAATTGACAAAGTGTTTTTAATAATTAGTCTTCAGAGCCCCGTACAAGCAGTCAGTGGGGGTGGGGAATAGGGGAGGGGAAGGGGGAGAGAAAGGGGGAGGTTTGACAGTTTTTCTTGATTAGCAGGGGAATGTGCTTCAGCTAAGGGAGGGAGAAGAAGTGAGTGAACGACTACATGCTTCAAAAGGGACGCACTTTTTTCCCCTTACATTGTTCTAAAACTGGAATCAAGCGACTTTTAACATCACTGCAGGAGAAAAGGGGGGGAGGGTTTGAGATGGGAAGGAAAGGGGGGGGGGGGGGGGAGGGGATGCAGTGTAAACATTATTTCATTGTGAGACAAAGGGAGAGGGAAAGGATGGGGGGAGGGGGGGGGTACACCCGGTTATGTGGTTTTGTATGATTTGTAAAGAGGGGGGGGAAAGGGTGGATGGGTGTGGGGTGTCAAGTGTCACACTGGTGAACCCCTCAATGAGAAGTTTAGTGTAGGTTTACGTTTCGTCTGAGTACCTAGTAGCCAGAAAAGTATACCATTATCTTAATCACCCCAAGGGAAAAAGACAAACGAAAAACAAAAATTTAAAACCCGATACAAACATTTTTGGGTTTTGATTTTTTTTAAGGAAGGATGGTGAAACGAAAAACAACAAGGACAGAGGAGGGCCGGGAAAGCGGACATCGAAATACAAATGGGACCAGGTCACAAAGAAACTGCATATGGATTCCTGGAAACAAAAAGTTTTGGCCAACTGGGGGCCTGCTTAGGATAGTAAACTGGGCACCGCATCACAGAGGGGGGGGTGTCTTCCTGTGGGAAGTCAGGGCATGGCTGTGGGCCTGTTGCAAATGACGTCATCCTTACAGTCCCACTGTGGGAGCGTTGTTTCCTAAGCCCTTTGGGTGCTGCACCAGCAGGGGGTGGGTCAACACTGAAAATGCGCACACAGGAAGGTGGGGAGGTCAATACTGACAAATGCTCCCACAGCAAGGATGAGGTCACACTGACAACAGCTCCACACCAAGGTTGAGGTCAACATGAAACATGCTGCCCACGCAAGGTTGGAGGTCAACACTGACAACATTTTCTGCACACAGTAGGAGTGAGGTCAAAACTGAAACAGCTGCACACAGCAAAATAGTGAGGTCAACACTGGCACTGCTGCACAAGCAAGTAGAGAGAATGTAAAATGTTGGTTCAAGACCCCCGATCTGATTTTGCCGAAAACCCCCCTTTTCACATCAAACCACGCCCCCTATCGTTTTGACCAAATTTAACCATTTTTACATTAAGTTAACAGCCAAACCTCTAAAAATCGCGTAATCGACATTAAACGGGGGTTTCCCTGCAGAATAAGTGGGTGTCGTGAAAAACTATTTACATTCTCCCAGGGAAAATAAAATTTGGGTTTTCAGTCCTCTTCTCTTTTAACACTATTAAAAAAATTAGAAACAAAAACTAGCCTTTCCCTCTTGATTGTTATTTTTTATTTAATATTATGTTAGGGTTAACTAATTTTTTAAATTGACTGTCTCCCCCAAACCTGTTTAGTGATAAACGCAAAACCCGCCTTAATTTCCGGCAGTGCTGTGAATGTAGGGGCTGCCCCCTAAATATATTGCGGTCTGTTTTAACCCTTTTAAATAGACATACAACTGGGTACATGAGAAAAACGGCGGTCTAATACCAAATACTCATAAATGCCCCCTTCTACAAGGCCGTGTGTGTGAAGCTATATGTTTCGCCCTATTATAAAACCCCAAAATTTGGTAAGGCTTTAGGGAAAAAAGTACTCCCTTTCTTTAAGTTTGGAAAATTTATAGTAAATTTTAAAAAAATTTTCCCATTAATTTTTAATCAATGCCAAATTTTCTAAATACTTTCTTAAAGAACAAAAAAATTTAGTAACCATCGGGAATTTTTAAATGTTTTAATAGACGCCTTGTTCGTCCTTAACATTACCCGTTATTTTTACTTTTCAAATATGTTAATCCATTTTACTTTTAAAAACCCTTTCTTTAAAAGGCAATTTTAAACGCCCTGCCTATTGTTAATTGGGTGCGTTTAAAAAATATACTTTTGCTTTGTTGGGTTTTTATAGTGGCATCTTTTTTATAACTATTTAAAAAATATTTTTAAAAAAAGGAACCTTTTAAATATAACGAAAGTACCATTTCGATGTAGGGGTTTTATAACCCCATATCTTTGGACTTCGTTTTCTAACCCTTTCAGTAAAGAACATACGGCTTCCAAGTCAGACTTGTAAACCCCCTAACAATATTTAATTGCCCAAAAAAGAATGATAGAGTGCCATCGCATGGGCATCCCACCCTATGGCTTTTTTCCAGAATCATTAAATTTTGCCTTTACTCGCAACTAGGGTGCGGCGTTTTATATGCAAAACCCTTTAAAAACCCTCCTAATCTTTTAGTAAAATCAGTAATAACTTTTCCCCTGTTTATTACCCTTAAGGCGGATACTAACTGAATCAAGTGCCCCCCCCTAAACGACAAGCATTTAACCCTTTAAAAGCCCCAAAGAACAATAAACATATGAAAAAATCTCAACGAAATTTTTAAAATTAATTCTTTAATGATTTTTGCAAAAATTAGACCGCAATCATGGGTAGGCACATTTTATTGGGGGTGCAAAAAGAGTTATATGACTACTGGGCCCGGCCACACCCCTTTTCAACCCGACAAACAAGTTCGTTAGGGGCAAATTCCCCCCAAAAAATCCTAAAGCTTGGGCAACATTTATCTTAGATGAAAGTGGGCTTAACAAAGCCAGGGGGGAAAAAAGATCAATGGGGCTCCATAAGGACAAACGTTTGGGCCCATTGGGCACAAGACAGACTTAAACTAGCATAGAGACAATTCGGCTTTGATGCCAGAAAAACAATTTCTACTAATTTAGAAGATGCTAAACTTGCTGTTGATTTTCCTGCCAGCATACAAAAGGGTTTAAGAGTTCTTGCACCGTAGGTAAAAAGGGGACTTTGTTGTAGGTCATGGATTTTAATGTACCCTCTGACCTTAGACTACAGTTGGGTGTTTTAGAATTTATAAAAATGAAATCCTCAAGCTGGGCACCAAAATTAGGGGACAAAAAGGCTTAAAAACAAGGCCCCCCCCATCCCTTTTTAAAAAAAGTACCCAGCCTGAAGAAAGCGATCCAGTTGTAAGTGACCCACAGCCAGAAAGCAGTCCAGAAAGCACGCCCCCTGTTAAATTACCTCACACTGAAGTTTCCACTAGCGAAAGAAAGAATGTTGTTTTTTCTTTTTGTATAAACAGTACATATCGATTGTTCCCCCCAAAAACAAAATGGTAGCCCCTGTTTTTTTAAAGTCGACAGAATGACCCAAAAGGAAATACGTGTGTGACCTTGGGAAACTTTGTCCAAAAAGCAAAACCCACCCCAGTCCCTGTTTTCCTGGGGACTTGACTCAAAACGTTTTATCTTCCTTTCTACCATTTTGTACCCGGGCTTTTTGGAATCTTGTTTAAAAACAAGCCCATTTTTGTCGTTTGGTACCATGCCGGAATTTAACAAACCATTCAAGATATTTTCTACCCCACTTTTTGAATGTTGTTTTAAATAACAATCCCTCTAAGTATTTTGTACTTTACTTTTGGAAAATTTTTTTCAAAAAACAAGTCCTTGTTTCACTCGGGGCCTACCCAAAGTTTTGGAGGAAAAAAAAAATCCTTCCTATCATTTTGGTACCCGACCTTTTCCGGGTGTTTAAAAAAACAAATCCTTTCAAAGTCATTTTTAGTACCCGAAAACCCTTGGAATTTTGTTTAATAACAAGCCATTTGTCATTGGTATACCCCGTGCTTTGGGGTTTTAAAACAGTTCCTAATGATTTTTGAGTTATTGGGGAAATTTTGTTTTAAAAATCAAGTCCGTGTGTCACTATGTACCCAAAATCCGGTTTTTTTTCATGAAAGGAATCCCTTTAGTCATTTTTTTATTTTTACTTTTTTTGGAAATTTTTTTTTAAAAACATGCCCATTCTAAAATGCGATCTGCCGACTTTCAGAAGCCTTGTAAAAAAGCAAGCCCCCGTTGTTGGAAAGATATGATAAAAGAAAGAGAGGAGAAAATGTTTTGTGCTTTGTTTTGATACATGAAAAAGGGTTTTTTAGAAAGAAATGCCTCCCAACTTGAGGTTAAAACCCATTTTCCCCATTTTTTTGTGTTGTCTTGAGACCCGTATTTTTTTGTCAGCGAGGGCGCGGGTTTTAACGAGTAGGGGGGGATGTACCGGGGGCTAAAAAGTGTATTATCTCTTTTGGGTTTCCCTTCGTGGGTGAAAAAGTTTTGTTCGAGATTATCTTCCCCTTCCTCCTTGGTCGAATCTATTTTTTTATTTTTGGTAAATTTTTAAAATCATGTACCCCGAACCCACATAGTTGTATGTACGTTTCTAAAGTCACAAAAATTAATGTATTTGATTCATTAAAACCCTACTGGGTGAGAACCATATTTTCTCTAAACTGGGATTTTCACAGCAATCTTGGCGCCATTTCAATTGGGCTGTCGAATGAAAATTGAATAATTCTTGATTTTTCAAAAAATAAAGGAAAAAAGAAGAATCTGAAGTGATGTTAAAAAATAAAATCCATAAGCTTTCATTTCGATATCGCATGCCATGATTTTTCTGTACAAGCTTTTCGACTATACGAAATGACTGACAGCCCGGGCCCTTTAGGGTCCCTTCTTTGTTTACTGTCGGGGTTTTGATCCAAAATTTTCATTCTACGAAATTCGGACTTCCGATCGAAATTTGTAATACTCCCTTTTTGTTGTGAAAAACTGAAAAAGTGTAGAATTTTTATTTAACAACCTTTCAACGGGGGATTTTTTGGAAAATTGTGTCAAAGTAGGCCTGAAAGGCCCGGGACGTGAAAAAATCAGCTGTGTTTTCTATCAAAATTTAAAAGCAAAGTTCTCCGCCTGGCGGCACTTGGGTAATGAAATTTATATTATAAAAAGAGCGAGATGCCATTTTTTTCATTACAAAATTATTTCCGTTTTAGTATTTTTCATCGAAAAAGGAAAAAAGATGTAGTTTTTAAAAGTGGTTTACTCTGGGACATTAACAGCAATGATTTTGTACAGGAAAAAATGAAATGTGACTTACTGCTTTTATTCTTGTGTTCTGAGGTTTTTATCGATGTAAAAATTGTTAAAGTTTGAACCAGCGAGCCGACAAACTGAAGCTGCCATAGAAAACTCAGAATTTTGTTGGTTTTTCCGGCCCCGCGAGGTCCCTTTGTCTTCGGCACCGGGGGGGCTTTGCTGTCCGGTATGTTGTTATAAAAAATAGAGCGTGGTGTGAGAATGGGCAGGTGTTCCCGTGTGGGCGACGGGGTGGAAAAAAAATAAAGGGGGAAAAACACCTCTCCTCCGTGTTTCTTGATGACTGCTGTCCCTTGGCTTCACGCATTTTATCCACCCGTCTTCACCGCACACCTTACCCCCCCCACACCATCACATTCTTTAATGGTTTGCTAGATATGCAATTGCTTTTTAATCCAACTTTTCCAGGCTGAGGGTTGGGGGAGCTACTGGGCCCCCTTGGCGCATACTGTTAAAACATAAAGAGTGTGAATAGCAAACCCACAGCTGTTAATATACTAACTATTGTAATCCCCCGTTCCCTGAACAGGTCCTTATTCTTTCAGCTGCGTATGTTTTTTTAAAGTATTCTGTTTTTTTCTCTTTTTCTGTTGTTTGTGAGCTAGCTGCGCTTGTAGAGACACACTTTAACCCGGCCCCCTTGTGCATTTAAATCGTGTATTTTTCTGTATTCTAGCTTTTTTTTCTCGCCCTTTAACCCCCTTGACTCAGTTTCTTTGCGGGAAATTTCCCCCGATTTCAGATTTTTTTACGGTTTCAGTAAAAATGGGTATTGTGATTTTAACTTATGGGGAATGTATGTGAACCGCTAGGAGAAAAATTTGGAGACGTTTGCGGAGCACACTTCACTTTGAACTCTATTTTTTCTGTCTAGACTGGTCTGCGCTGTCACCCAAATTTTCACCAGACACGTGAAATGTTATGATGACAATCAAGTTACGCATGCAAGCATCGCGTCACCCTGTGATGAAGGCTGTTTGTGGGTGCAAAAAGAGAATAATGCTACTGGCCTGCCACACCCTTTTCACAGACAACAAGTTCGATTAGGTCAATTGAACAAAAACATCCTAATGCTTGGGCAACATTTATCTTAGATGAAAGTGAAGGCTTAACAATGCCAGGAGTGCAAAGACTCAATGACTCCATAAGGACATACGTTTGGTGCCTATTAGGAGCACAAGCACAGACTAAGTCTAGCATAGTAGATCAATCTACAGGCTTTGATGCCAGAAAACAATTTCTAGCTAATTTAGAAGATGCTATTAACTCTGCTGTTGATTTGCCTGCCAGCATACAAAGGTATCAAGATGTTCTTGCACACGCTAGGTCAAAGGCTGACTTTGTTGTAGGTCATGGATTATACATGCTACCCTCTGACCTTAGACTACAGATTGGCATGATACAGAATTATAACAATGAAATCCTCATAGCTGGAGACGACCAAAACTTAGGGCACAACCAAGGCTTAAACACAAGGCCCGCCCCATCCATTTAAAAAAAGTACCCAGCCCTGAAGAAAGCGATCCAGTTGTAAGTGACCCACAGCCAGAAAGCAGTCCAGAAAGCACGCCACCTGTTAATCTACCTCACACTGACAGTCACACTAGCGAAAAGAAAGAATGTTGTCTTCTTTCTTTTTTGTATAAACAGTACATATCGATTGTTCCCAAAGACGTAAAATGATGTACGCCTCTGTTTTTCAAAGTCGACAGTAATGACCAAGAGAAAACTACGTTGTGTGACTCTTGGGGAAACTTTGTCCAAAACGACAAAACCTACCCTAGTCCATGTTTTCCTGGGGACTTGACTCTAAGGCGTTTGATCATTCCTTTCTAGCCATTTTGTACCGGACTTTATGGAATCTTGTTCAAATAACAAGCCCATTGTTGTCGTTCGGTACCAATGCACTGGAATTTAACAAATCCATTCAAAGTATATTTTCTACCCGACTTTTCTTGGAATGTTGTTTTAAATAACAAATCCTCTCTAAGTCATTTTGGTACTTGACATTTGGAATTTTGTTCAAATAACAAGTCCATTGTTGTCACTCGGTGCCTACCCAATGTTTTGGAGAAGAAAAAAAAAATCCTTCCTAGTCATTTTGGTACCTGACCTTCTCGAATGTTTAAAATAACAAATCCTTGCAAAGTCATTTTTAGTACCTGACACCTTGGAATTTTGTTTACATAACAAGTCCATTATTGTCACTTGGTACCTACCCAGTGCTTTGGGTTTTAACACATGTTCCTAATGATTCTCGATGTCTGACTTGGAATTTTGTTTTAAATATCAAGTCCAGTGTAGTCACTTATGTACCCAAAGTCCGGGTTTTGTTCATGAAAGGAATCCCTTGTAGTCATTTTGTATTTGACTTTTTGGAATTTTTGTTTAAATACATGCCCATTCTAGTCAATGCGAATCTGCCGACTTTCAGAAGCCTTGTAAAAAAGCAAGCCCTCGTTAGTTGGAATGATATGAATACAAAGAATGAGAGAGAGAGATGTTTTGATGCTTTGTTTTGATACACTGATAAAAGGGTTTGTTTAGGAAGAAATGCCTCTCCAGACTTGAGGTCTAAAGCTCCAGTTTTCCCCATTGATTTATGTGTTGTACTTGATGACTCTGTCATTTTATGTCAGCGAGGACGCTGGTTGTAACAGAGTAGGGGGGGATGTAGCCGGGTGCTAACAGTGTATTATCTCTTTTGGTTACCTTCGTGGATGAAAATGTTTTGTTCGAGAGTTATCTTCCCCTTACCTCCCTTGGTCGAATCTCATTTTTTTATTATTGTGTAAATTCTTAAAATCATGAATACCTCAGAACCTACATAGTTGTATGTACGTTGCTAAAGTCACAAAAATTAATGTATTTGATTCATTACAACCGTACTGGGCTGAGAAGCCCATATTTTCTCTAAACTGGTATTTTGCACGAGCAATCTTGGCGCCATTTTCAATTGTCTGTCGAATGAATATTGAATAATTCTTGATTTTACAAAAAGTAAGAGGAAAACCGAAGAATCTGAAGATGCATGTTAAAAGTAAAGTCCATAAGCTTTCATTTCGTATATCGCATGCCTATGATCTTTTCTGTACAAGCTTGCGACTATACGAAATGACTGACAGCGCCGGTCCCTTTAGCGAGTCGCCTTCTTTGTTTACTGTCGGAGTTTTGATCCAAATTATCATTCTACGAAATTCGGACTTCCCGATCGAAATCTTGCTAATGACTCCATTTCTGTTGTGAATACAACTGAAAATGTGTAGAATTTATTATTTAACAGACCGTTTCAACAGGGTATTTTTCAGTTGAAAATTGTGTCAAAAGTAGGCGCTGAAGGCCCGGCGACGTGAAAAGTCAGCTGTGTTTTCTATCAAACTTTAAACGCAAAGTTCTCCGCCTGGACGGCATCTTGGATAATGAAATTTATATGTTATAAAAAGAGCGAGATGCCAGCTTTTTATTCATTACAAAATTATTTCACGCTGTTTAGTATTTTTCATCGAAATAAAGGAAAATATGATGTAAGCTTGTTAAAAGTGGTTTCACTCTGGGACATTAATCAGCAATGATTTAGTACAGGAACAAAATTGTCAAATGTGACTTACTGCATTTTATTCCTTGTGTTTTTGAGGTTTTCATCGATAGTAAATATGTGTTAATAGTTTGAACGGACAGCGAGCCAGACAACACTGAAGCTGCCATAGAAAACTCAGAATTCTGTTGGTTCCGGCCTCGCGAGGTCCATTTCGTCTTCGGCACCGTGGTGCTGGCTTTGCGGTCCGGTATGTTGTTATAAAAGTAGAGCGTGGTGTGAGAATGGGGCAGAGTGTTCCCTGATGTGAGCGACTGGCGTGGAAGAAGAAAATAAAGGGAGAAAACTACACCTCGTCCTCCGTGTCTTCTTGACTGACTGCTGTCCCTTGGCTTCTACGCATTGCTATCCACCTGTCTTCACCTGCACACCCCTTACCCCTCCACACCATCACATTCTTTAATAGGTTTGCTAGATGATGCAATTGCTTTCTAATCCAACTTTTACCAGGCTGAGGTGTTGGAGGAGCTACTGGCCCTGTTGGCGCACTACCTGTTAAAGCATAAACGAGTGTAGAGATAGCAAACCTACAGCTGTTAATATACTAACTATTGTAATCCCCTGTTCCCTGAACAGAGTCCTTATTCTTTCAGCTAGCGTAGTGTTTTCATAAAGTATTCTGTTTATAGTTTCTCTTATTCTGCTTGTTTGTGATGCTAGCTGCGCTCTGTTAGTAGACAGCACTTCTAACCTGGCCGCCCTTTGTAGCATTAAATCGTGTATTTTCTGCTGTATTCTAGCTTTTTCTTCTCGCCTTAACCCTCTTGTACTCAGTTTCTCTGACTGCAAACTTCCCCTAGATTTCAGATTCTTTTACAGGTTTCAGCCTAAAAATGGGTATGTGTGATTATTAACTTATGGGGAATGTATGTGAACCGCTAGGAGAAAGAAAATTGGCAGACAGTTGCAGAAGAGCATGCACTTCACTTTGAACTCTATTTTGTCTGTCTTAGAGACATAGGTCGTGTCGCTGTCACCAAATTGTCACCAGACACGTGAAATGTTATGATGACAATCAAGTTTACAGCATGCAAGCATGCGCAGTCACCGTGCTGATGCAGGCTGTTAGTGTAAGATGAAACCTGAGGCCTACCTGACGTAAACCATCTGCTGCCTGGCAGTACAGGTCCCACTGGTTGTCCCACCAATGTCATACAAAACTTGTCACATGTCACACACAATACTATAAAAGAGGGTCAGGTGCGCCCTTTGCAGCTTGTTTTTGTCTTGTATACCTGTTTTCTTTCATCAGTAGCAGTCTTAAAAAACAAAGAGGAATAAACAAAACGAAAAAAAAAAACAAGTGGTGTAGCAGTGTCAGGTAACGAGTGAGCTGGCCCAGTGGGTTCCTGAAACGGATGCACCCCTGCCGTGCCGTGTGTCGCGGACCTCCATTTTGTCTGAAGCGCCGCCAGTCGAACATTGTATTCCGGGTCGCTTTGCACTTCACCGTCTTCTTCAACACTACTACCTACTTCTATATCACTTTCATTCTCCATTTTTCTTTCAAATGTCTCCACTTCTACAATAATTTCATCTAACTCCTTGCGAGTGGTCGACCATCTCGTCGTCGTTCGTAGCAGACGCGAAAGCCGCCATTGTGAAAGTCGGTCAGTTTCCATTCACAAAGTTACTCGCTGCGTTCTGTGCCTATCACACGGTTCCATCACCCAAAAATAGTGCCAACACATGATTGGGCCATGCCTGAGTCTTCGTAGTTACTGTCTGCAACTGTGTGTGTCTACACACGTGATCACTGCGTGATGGAAAATTCCCACAGAGAGGTCCCGGTACGTCCCGGTACGGGAAGAACAGGCGCCCGACGTTCAGTCCCGGATTCTCCCGTTGCGAGTATAAGAGGGCTAAATTGTTATCATCTGCATCAGCGAGTTTATTTTTTTCTTCTATCTCTCTATCCAGCTCACCAAGTTTTGCTAAATTGTTTGTTAGTTCACCCCTTATTGTCCACAAAGCCCCATTAAGCCCCAGGATTTCACGCATAGGCAATGGGGAATCGTTAATTGTTTTTAACTGCGTCTCCTCATTAAAACTCGTTTCAATTTCTGCTATTAGCTCATCTGCTGTTCGATTTAATTCTTCAAGAGGTATGTTTGTATTTTAGATTGTGTTGGCAACTCTTGGCCCAATTTCTGTAAGACTACAGCTTCAGATCTTAAATCGTCAATAAAGTTTAATTGCTTTGTCAA
>JAFLJL010000430.1:0-27500 GCA_018398815.1 Conus ventricosus | reverse complement strand
TGGTTGATGTTGTGTTGGGCATAGTTGAAGTGTAGAGCGACTGGTTTGGGCCTGGTGGCGGATGTCGGCCAGGTGTTCAGAGATGCGCGTCTCAAGTGTGCGAGATGTCTCACCTACATAGATCTTACCGCACAGCCGACAGTGGATGGCATACACAATGTTGTGGCTCTGGCAGGAGAAAGTGCGTTTAATAGTGAAAGAGCCTGTGGGGCCATGTAGGATGGTGTCTGGTTTGGTGAGAGAGCAGATTTTGCAGTTGGGTTTAGAGCAGGGGAAAGTACCTGGTGGCTTAGGTGTGAAGATTTTGTTCAGCTTAGAGCGCACCAGTAGGTCGTTGAGGTTTTGTCACGTTTGAGCCAGAGCACAACATTGTGTATGCCATCCACTGTCAGCTGTGCGGTAAGATCTATGTGGTAGAGCATCTCGCACACTTGAGACGCGCATCTCTGAACACCTGGCCGACATCCGCCACCATCGGCCCAAACCAATCGCTCTACACTTCAACCATGCCCAACACAACATCAACCATGTCAAAGTCTTGGCACTTTGGCAATCTAAGAGTGACAACTTGGAACGCGTTATGCAGGAATCTCATCTCATTGCCAAACTGGGCACCGTCCACCCTCATGGCATCAACGTCCAAAAGTAGTATGTGCCATTCCATCTCTGCAGCTCCAGCCTGAATGTCCTCCACCTACGCTACACCATACCTCTGTTTACCTCAGACATAGGTTGCAGCTATCATCCTCTTCCCTTTCCTACACTCTCTGAGTCTCCCATTTGCTACATCAATCGACTTACCCCCCACCCCACCCCTGCCCTAGTAATGATGTGTGTAGGGATGTTGGTGGGTATGGCGGTTTGTTGGGGTTGAGAGGTGGGGGTAACCAATGAATAAGGCTGATATTACACATGGAACACACACACACACACACACACACCACACCACACACACACACACACACACACACACACACACACACTCACACTCACTCACACACACATACACACAATAATGAATAGAATGCTATCTCCTTTATCGTTGGTCGGAAGGGGGGGGGGGGAGGAGAGAGAGAGAGAGAGAGAGAGAGAAGAGAGAGAGAGAGAGAGAGAGAGAGAGAGAGATTTTGTGTATAGGTGTGAATATGTTGCCCCTCCCCCTCCCCCTCCCCAGTTAGTACGTAAACCATCCCCTTCTTCCCTCCACCCTCATAGCATCAACACCTTAAAGTAACATGTACCAACCCACCACTTCAATCTCAGCCCACAATATCCTCCCACAACACACACACACACTACCTTATCTCCACTATTCACCTCACACATAACTTATAGCTATCTTATTTATGCATTTATTATCATTATTTTTATTTTCATTTTTTTAAATTTTTTTTATTTTTTTTATTTTTAAATTTATTATTATTTTTATTTTTTATTTTATTTTTTTATTTTTTTTAAAAAATGTTTCCTTTATTATTTATTTATTTATTTATTTATTTAATTTGATTATTATAAAAATGTATTTTCTAAATATGTTTCTGTATCATGCTTTCGTTACTTAACCTTCACTATCGTTGTTAGCAGTATCATTCAGTATGCTATTGCTTGTATTGATACTACCACTAGCATTGACATCACAATCGCCTTCGCCTCTGGGACTGTTGCCACGGCAACCCTGCTGCTTAAGAATCCTCTAACCCACTCTCCTTTCTCCCATACCATACTTATGACACCAAGATTGATCCTGTCTTCCCCCCCCCCCCCCCCCCCCCCCCCCCCAATTTTTGACCATTATTAGTATTCCTATCAGTAATATTATTATCATCATTACGACTTTGACTCAGTCACTATTTTCCTTCCAACAGCCTCGTTCTCATCAACGCCTTCTTCCTTGCGCTGAACCCTAAGCGATCTGAAGCGATCAAAGCTAAGTGAATTTTTCGTTGTTTTATTCGTTTATATATCACCTGACGAAGACATAAGAGGTCGAAACGCGTTGTGTTTTGTCTTGTGACTCGTTTGTCCACGTTCTCTGGGCGGTTCGCTAACATTTATTTAAGATTTGTTTAGATTTCCGCCTGCAGTCGCTCGCTTTGCAACTAGATCTGCAAACAAATAGTACACATTCATTCCTATGTGCACCAAATCAAAGGTTAAAAACAAATAAATTCATTCATTTCCTTATGTCCTCACGCACAGGAGTAATGCAATTAGAAAGAAAAAAAAAGACTGACTCGACCATCCACTCGATCAAATGATGACAATGTATCTTACTGATCTCTTCCACTTGCGATGAATGATAATATTCATTCAGATATCTCTTAAAATGCATTATCTTAAATTTCACTATCTTCCATCTGTCTAATTTTCAATGCTTCTGCGATGAATTTCGCAACTGATTTAATTACAAGTTCATCATCTGATGATAACACGACAGCAACATTTTGTCTTTTCGCTATATCTAACTGGAAAAGTGAACAATTTGTCCGCACTTCATTATAAGCAGTACAGTGGAACAGAAAGTGTTTTTCGTCATCAATAATGTGTCTACATGCAGGACAAGGAGATTCTGTGGATGTTTCACATTCAAACCATCTTTTGTTTGCATTAAAACCTAAAGTTCTCAACCTAAATCTTGCGTAATTTATTCTGTGCCATCTATCTGTTATGACATTCAGAAACTTTTCAGAATGAAACACATTCTTAAATGAGAAAAATCAGCGATATTTTTCTTTACTTTCCATATCTGAGTGCCAATTCTGTTTAAAAGAACAAATGTGACCTTCCACCACGGAATGAGTCGCTTTGCACCTCGGCAGGTTTTCAGCTAGAGGCTAAAATACCCGTAGGGGGGTCAAGTTATCGAAATTGAGATTTGGGTTGAATATTATTCTACAATCATTTTTCTGACTATTGCTCAAAGGATTTAACAAAATTTAATGTCTAAATGCTTTAATTTTGCATTTAGAACTGGTAACCCATTAAAATTTACCACAATAAAACCAAAAATACGCCAACTTTCAACCATCGTTTACCCCCTCAAAACATGGACTTAACCTGTCGATGCGCACATCGTTGGAAAGGTCAGGGTTAGGAGAATTTAACTGTCCTAGTTTTGGATTGGTTGGTAAAATTAGTTGACCAATGAAAGCTCTGAAAAAACGTGGACCACTATAAACACAACGTCACTAGGGAGGGAATTCCGACTCTCTCGTTGGCTAAAGTCCTCACGTGACGCCGGTTGGCCATTCTCGTGTCAGCAATGGCGGCGTCCAGCGATCGAGCGAGGACCGTTGCGAAAGCGATTAGTTTTACACGTGGAGCAAATATATGGGACGCTGATGATTCTGAGAGCATACGGGAATTAATTAATGATTATTTTACAAATCCTGGTGGTGAAGAATTGGTCGATACCGACGAAGAACATAAAAGTGGCGACGAAGATACGTCAGTGGAACGAACACATAGCGAAAACAGTGAATCAGTTGACAGTGGTGTGGATAATTTCGAAGCTACTGTCACTAGTGTCAGTTCGGATTCCGAAGTCGACGACGAGGCACTAGTTCAACCTGTGTATCCTCCACTTGACATTGATATCGTAGAAATTGATCAACTCCGCCCAGATACAGAAAAGCTGAAAATTCAAGCATAATGATTTTTTATTTTCAAAAGTACGTCATCATTATTTTTTTTTAAATAATGCATATTAATCAATGTTTTAACATGACTGAATTAATAAATCTTGTTATCCTTTACAATTTTTGTGTTTTTACATTTTCTGACATGAGTTTGTTTAAAAAAATGTGAAAGAATGAAAAAGGTAAAATTGGCCACTTCTTATTGTAGATTAAAAAAAAGGCTCAACACAAAACTATTGGTGGTATATGTATAAAATTTAGAGGAAATATTCTGCATCACCTACTTAGTTTGTGTGCAAAATTTGATTAAGATGCATATATGGTTGCTAGCGAAAATATGAATTCCAAAATCATCCTCCGTTTTTTTGCATTTTTCTGATAATCGTCTTTTGAAGGGGTACTGTACTAATCTGACCATATCTTAAGTTCTATTTATCCGATTGAAAAATGGTTTTCACCACTGAAAAGAGCATAAAAAGTACTTTTAGAAAATGCCCAGATCTGAAAATGGCCAATCGGTGCAATGTCACTCATTCCGTGGTGGAAGGTCACAAATAAGCCTGTCGTTAAATTCCGCAATAAACTGTTGCTCATTCCCTACTTCCTGGGCCATCCACACTATTCCAAAACCCTGTTCTGAAAGGACTTTCTTTACTTTATGAGCCCAGTTTTCTTTACCTTTTTCCATTTCTAAAAGCATCATATCACAGGCTTGCCTGCTAAAACGGGACTGGGGTAGCTTCAAGATCTTCAACCAGTACTTAATACATTTCACAAATGTACTTATGTACAAAGGGTATCTGCCCATCTCTCCATATAAAACGGTGTTGGATGAATGAATAGTGTACTTGAAGGAAACGCTTCATAGCATACGTATGTACTTTTTCCATCATCGAATTTTCATGTAAGCCCCAAATTTCAGCTGCATATGAAAGAAGAGGTTTTATCTGTGTATCAAACATTTTCCAAAATATACTACAGTCTGTACAATTCAGTTTTCTCAGGGATTTCAGAATTTCAATAGTACCTTTTTTCCTCTTTTCTTAGAGATTCTTCCCATGCGTAGCGGAAAGTTAATTTTGTTGAAAATATCATTCCAAGATATTTATATGAATTAACTACTTGAACGTCTGCATTTCCATAAGACCATTTTTCACACACTGATTGGTGGCCACCCATTCTAAAGACCACTATATTTGTCTTATCCAAGTTGACTGATAAACCTAAGCGATCTGTTTCTTCTTTCAATACATTTAGTTGGTTTTGCAAACCTACAACTGTTCCGGACAGAAGAACAACATCATCAGCATACAGTAATAAAACTAATTCAACTGCTCCAGTTATTATCTGGATACCATGTCTGCCTTTGCGGGACAATTCCACAGCCAGTTCGTTTATGAAAAAAGAAAACAATTGTGGACTCAACAGGCATCCTTGTTTTACTCCATTTGGACAATCAAAATAATCTGAATACTCACTCTTCACACGCACACATGCCAGCACTGAGTTGTAGACCCCTCTAATGGCAATGTACAATTTACTATTAACACCACTTTTACGGAGTACATTCCACAGAGTACTTCGATTTACCGAGTCATAGGCCTTCTTGAAATCTACAAATGCAATGTAGAGCTTCGACTTACAGAGTAGATGTTTTTGAATCAAAGAATATAGTGTAAATATATGGTCTGTGGTGCTGTACCTGGTTCTAAAACCTGCTTGTTCTTCCAATATTTTTTCTTCGGTTTCAGCCCATTCAGTTAATCTTGTATTTAGTATGTGAGTGTAGATTTTACTTAAAATGCTGGTAAGTGATGCTCCACGATAGTTGTCGGGATTGTTCACGTCTCCTTTTTTATGAATTGGTACAATAATTGATTTAGCTCACTCTGATGGAAAGATGCCGTTATCAAAAAGTTGGGCAAATAAATGAACAAGGAAATCGATTACAGTTGTGTTTGCATTCTTCAACATTTCTGCTACGATTCTATCTGGTCCTGCACTCTTTCCTAATTTTCAATGTTTAATACCAGCAACGACTTCTTCACTGGAAATGCGTTGATTAAATAATGGCTCAATTTCATTCTCTTTTACCACACCGGTCTCTTCTTCCATACTTTTATTATAAAAACTATGAAAAACGCCCCAAAAATGGTCATGCCACTGTTGAACTGAGATTTCGTTATACACAAAAACTCTTTTTATTTACAGATCTTATCACTGACCAGAACATTTTAGAATCACTGACTGAATTTTTAGTTTCTTTAACCTACTTTCTTTAAACTCCAGTTTCCTTTGTTTTCCTTAGTGTAACATACTCTTTACGTGATACAGCGTATTCTCCTCTTTTCTTACTTTTATCCTTGGCTGTTTTGCACCTCTGAAATCTTTTTAATAACCTTTTAACTTCCTGTTTCTTTCGTTCGCACTCATTATCAAACCAGTCATTGTATGTTCTGCTGCCTCTACGAATAACTCGAACCATACAAGCTGCGGCTCCGCACAAGGCACTGACAAATTTATCTAGACTCTCATTCACATTAATTTGTAATAATTGACGCGATTTCTGCATGCTGTCTAGAAATTCATCACATTCAAGTTCATTTCTGAATATACCAGCATATTCATCGGCCCAGACAATTTTTTCTTCACATTGTTCTGGGGAATACCTCTTCTCTAATTTACAACAATTACTTCTCCATATAGCTTCAGTTGGTAAGTGCCATGAATAAATGCAATCACCAATGTGTAAATCAAAGTTTGACAACAAGCCATTGTGAACCAGTACGTAATCGATCACACTACATCCGTTTGGAGACACAAAAGTATACTCGCCCTCACTATCACCATCACAAAAACCATTTAAAATGCTCAAGTCGAACATGATACAGAAATCCAACAATGGTTTGCCAAAAATTGTTGATAACTGTGTCTTTAGAGCAACGTATGCAATTGTCTTCATCCAATAGGAAGGCAATATTATGGATTGGTGGAGACTTTAATTTACCAGATATTGATTGGGGTGAAGATGCCATACTTGGTAATCAATACAGTAAAAATATTAATACTCAGTTTTTTGATGCCACCAAAGACCTTGGATTAGTACAATCAGTTGAATCACCAACTCGTGGTAAGGCATTCCTGGATTTATTTTTTACCAATTGTCCAGGCGCTTTAGGCAATCAGGAATTAATTGCAGGCCTGGGTGATCATGACATAGTTCTCTTAGAGAGCAACTTTCAACCCTTTCGAAGAAACCTCCTAAACGTACCATCAGACTCTGGAACCAAGCAGATTTACCAAAATTGCGCAGGGATACTCATGATTTCAGTCGTCTTTTTTTGAGGTCCCATAGTGTTAAAGATAATGTCGGTGACCTTTGGAAGTGTATAAAAACTAACTTGGAATTTATTATGGATGACAACATACCTACTAAAATAACTTCAAGCAAGAACCACCAGCCATGGATTACTACAAAAACTAAACGTTTGTTGAGAAGGAAACATCGTTTCTTTAAGAAATTGAAACTACATCCTAATTCAGAAAGATTACTGGTTAGGTATAAACAGATTAAGAGAAGGTGTCAGAGAGAATGTAGACTTGCTCACTCCAATTATGTTAATTCGATGATTTCGGAAGGTGATCATCAAAACAAGAAATTATGGTCTTACATAAGGAGTAAGAGACAGGACAACATTGGGATTCCAGACCTGAGAAACAACCAGAATAACCTAATACAGGACCCTGAAGGGAAAGCGAACTTATTAAACAAGCAGTTTTGTTCAGTTTTCTCAATCCCAAACCTTTAATTAATGTTAGACTAAAGGATGATGATAAACTCCCTGAAATGCTAAACATCAAAGTAAACAAAGCAGGAGTATTTAAGTTACTGACCAATATCAATGAAAACAAAGCTACTGGTCCCGATGGCGTTCTGGCAAGCTCTTAAAATTATGTGCCATGAATTGAGTGAGGTATACCAATTACTTTACCAAGCTTCACTGGACCAGGGAGTAATACCTGATGAGTGGCGAGATGCGAGCATTGTTCCCTTATTCAAAAAGGGTGACAAAACAAAAGCAGAGAACTATAGACCTGTATCTCTTACATCCATATCAGCTAAACTACTTGAAACACATAATATATAGTAGCATATGGACCATCTTGACAAATATGACTTCTTAAATAACGCCCAGCATGGTTTTAGACAGCGAAGAGTTGTGAGACTAAACTTATAACAACTCTCAATGATTTTAGTAACTGTCTTAACAACAGACAGCAAATAGATGCAATTTTATTAGATTTTTCTAAAGCCTTTGATAAGGTTGACCATGAGGGCCTGCTGCTTAAATTAGAAACACATTGGCATTGGCGGTTCTTTGCTAAAATGGGCCAGATCATTCCTCGTTGGGAGAACGCAGAAAGTTGTTGTGAAGGGTCGTCATCCCATTGTAAACCAGTCTTGTCAGGTGTACCACAGGGAACTGTTCTGGGGCCCTTGTTTTTCTTAATTTATATAAATGACATAAGTAGAAATCTCTCTCCTGGAACTACTATAAGGCTTTTTGCAGATGACAGTTTAGTATATAGAACAATCAGAAGCAAGAATGATATACGCATTCTACAAGAAGATCTAAACGCTTTACAAGAGTGGGAAAGAACTTGGAAAATGGAATTTCATCCCCAAAAGTGCCAAGTGTTGCGTATATGTAACAAACGCTCACCAATTAGATCAGATTATTCTATCCATAATACTATTCTTAAAGAAAAACTAATGCTGCAAAATTTTAGGCGTGATTATAGATAGTCGTCTCAAATGGAAAGAACATTACAATTTGTAGTATGTAAGAAAGCAAATAACATCTTAGCTTTCTTATACAGGAATATCAATGACTGCCCCCAAAAGGTTAAAGACGACTGCTACAAAACACTGGTTAGACCAGTACTGGAATATGGTTGCTCAGTTTGGGATCCTTACCATCAAAAGGACATTGATAACCTTGAAAAGATTCAGAAGAGAGCAGCACGGTTCGTAACAGGGAACCACATCAGAGAAAAGGGAATACTAGGAAGAACATGAGGAAATTAGAATGGAAACCCTTAGAAGAGAGAAGAGCTTTTATTAAACTTAACACCTTTTTCAAAGGCAGAGCTAAAGTAATTGATATTCCAATGGAACAACTAGTATGAATAAAAGTAGCACCAGGAGTGGCGGTCAATGTTATACCATACCTGCATCAATATTGACAGCCACTTACATTCTTTTTATCCCAGTTCTGTACGGCTGTGGAACTCACTGCGGGTGCCATCAAGATTGCCACAGGTGCAATCTCATTCAAAAAACAGGTTGATTCGACAGTTTTGAGATCTGCATATTGACGGTTTCTATTTTACTTCTCCAGATATTTTATTGAATATCGAGTGCGACCCCTTGTTGCCAAGTTTGCTCCAGGGGCCAACAGTCTGAGTCGCACTGTTTTATGTTATTTTATTCTACTTTTTAACATGCGCGCTGGTGACCTACTCGTTTTTGAGTGAACCAGTATTTTAGGAAGAAGAAGAAGAACATCTTCTTCAAAGGCAGAGCTAAAGTAATCGATATTCCAATGGAACAACTAGTATTGAATAAAGTAGCCCCAGGAGTGGCGGTCAATGTTATACCATACCTGCATCAAATATTGACAGCCACTTACATTCTTTTTTACCCCAGTTCTGTACGGCTGTGGAACTCACTGCCGGGTGCCATCAAGATTGCCACAAGGGCAGTCTCGTTTAGGGGACAAGTTGATTCGACAGTTTTGAGATCTGCATATTGACGATTTTCTATTTTTACTTCCCCAGATATTTTACTTTTACCTGGGCCTGAATTTGGCCATTGCTTTTAACTTCTTGAATCGAGTGCGACCCCTTGTTGCCAAATTTGCTCCAGGGGCCAACAGTCTTGAGTTGCACTGTTTTATGTTTTATGTTATTTTATTTTACTTTTTAACACGCGCGTGGTGACCTACTCGTTTTTGAGTGAACCAGTATTTTAGGAAGAAGAAGAAGAAGATATTAACATTCTCCATACAGCTCACATAGTTTGTCATAATTTCATTTTCAGAGAGAGAGAGAGAGAGAGAGAGAGAGAGGAAGAGAGAGAGAGAGAGAGAGGAGTATTATAATGATGCGCGGGGTTTGCCCCTTTTCATCCAAGGGAAATGATAACCTCTTTCCTTTGTGTTTCAACGTCTCCTATTCCAGACATAACCAAAGACGTTTTCGATATTTGAAATGAAAGTGAAAAGATGCGTACACACCCCTTTATAACGGTCCAATTGAATGCTCGATCAATGACCTTTCGCCATGGATTACATGTTAATAGTTCACGGGTTAGTTGTCCATAGTGTATCGGTGCTTGCTTTTAACGTTACGATAGTCAAATTGACAACATTTGGTTTTGAGCACTTTGGTGTTCACACTTGTAAAACTCAACTCAACTCAACTCAAACAGTTTAATTTCAAAGGCCACCGACCTGTCTGCAATGAGGTCAAGATCAAAAGTAGAACACACACGCGCTCGGCGCATACACTGAAAATTATGAAAGAAAATGATTATTTGCATAACAAAATAATCTTCCTGAAACAACTCTGGCATTTGTGTGTTAACTGATAACGGTTCCTATCTTCGTTTTAGTGCTTTAAAAATGAACATAGCTACAGAGCGAGTTACAAGTCTCTTTTTATTTTCCAATAAAAGAAGCAATGACACTTGATGAACATTTCTGGTATGAGGCAAAATGCATTTATCTCTTAAATCTTTATAGGATGGACAAACAATCCAAAAATGTATTTCGTCCTCCATTTGATTACAGAATGGACAGTTTTTGGAGTTTCATGTATATCTTTGATGGACATTGAAGTCACTAATACCAAGTCGAAATCTCACGAGCACTTTGCGAAATTTAGGAATTGTTAATATCGGTTAAATATTTCTCAGGCTGCCATTCACGCTTGTAAAACAATTACATGACAAAGTCGATTAAAACACAATTTACAGAAAAAAGAATCCACCCGAGCTTCATAGAACCCAGGCTAAGAGACTCCTCTTCATAGAACCCAGGATAAAGAGACTCATTTCATAGAACCCAGGATAAAGAGACTCCTCTTCATAGAACCCAGGATAAAGAGACTCCTCTTCATAGAACCCAGGATAAAGAGACTCATCTTCATAGAACCCAGGATAAAGAGACTCCTCTTCATAGAACCAGGATAAGAGACTCATTTCTAGAACCCAGGATAAGAGACTCATCTTCATAACCAGGATAAAGATTCTTCAAGAACCAGGATAAAGAGACTCATCTTCATAGAAACCCAGGATAAAGAGACTCCTCTTCATAGAACCCAGGATAAAGAGACTCCTCTTCATAGAACCCAGGATAAAGAGACTCATCTTCATAAAACCCCGGGATAAAGAGACTCATCTTCATAGAACCCAGGATAAGAGACTCATCTTCATAGAAACCCAGGATAAAGAGACTCATCTTCATAGAACCCAGGATAAAGAGACTCATCTTCATAGAACCCAGGATAAAGAGACTCCTCTTCATAGAACCCAGGATAAAGAGACTCATCTTCATAGAACCCAGGATAAAGAGACTCCTCTTCATAGAACCCAGGATAAAGAGACTCCTCTTCATAGAACCCAGGATAAAGAGACTCATCTTCATAGAACCCAGGATAAAGAGACTCCTCTTCATAGAACCAGGATAAAGAGACTCATCTTCATAGAACCAGGATAAAGAGACTCATCTTCATAGAACCCAGAATAAAGAGACTCATCTTCATAGAACCCAGGATAAAGAGACTCCTCTTCATAGAACCAGGATAAAGAGACTCATCTTCATAGAACCCAGGATAAAGAGACTCCTCTTCATAGAACCCAGGATAAAGAGACTCATCTTCATAGAACCCAGGATAAAGAGACTCATCTTCAAAGAACCCAGGATAAAGAGACTCATCTTCATAGAACCCAGGATAAAGAGACTCATCTTCATAGAACCAGGATAAAGAGACTCCTCTCTAGAACCCAGGATAAAGAGACTCATCTTCATAGAACCCAGGTTTAAAGAGACTCATCTTAGTGATTCACTCAGCAGGGTCGAAACATAGAAAACCCATGGGAGGAACGTGGCGGGAAGAGGGGGGAGGGGGGGGGGGGGGGCTTCATACTCCTTTATACCACTTTCCTTTTTTGTGTTTTTTTTCTTCCACCCCACCTTCACATCCTGGCCTTTTTTATGTTCCATAGAAAAATTTGGTTATACCCATCTGAGTTATTTCTTGAGGAATTGAACAAAAATTGTGGTAAGTATTATGTGTGTCTGGGTTTACTGTTGCTCTAGTGTCTATCAATTTCAGTGGTTAGTACTGACAGATGTCTGGGTTTTGAAAGGTCTTTTGGTGCCAGTGCTTCCATTCCATTCCTTTCCATTACTCTGGCTCCCATCGGTGTATTCCTCGCTGATTTGATCACATTGCTGAAAGTGTGCTCACAGAGGTGTGTGCTGAATTCATCTCTGACCAGCAGTGGTGCTGAAGAAGGCTGCCGGATGGCAGCGGAAAGCTACTCTTGTGAGATGCCCTTCGTTTTGGGATGAGGTAAGGTGGTGGTCATTATAGTGTCGTCTGGTTATTTTTTGAGGGTTATAGGGTCTACGGGTGTATCATTTGCCATTGTTCGTGAATGTTTGGGTTTTTAGTCGCTCAAAGAGTGTGGCATGAATTCGTTGCAAGTGCTCACAGCGAAAATAGATGACCGTGTTCCGAGTTTATTGTACATCGCAACAATGTAACACCTGCAACTTCAACCGTCTCACCACAGCAACAAACCTATAAACAATGATTTCCATACTTTCTATCCCATGAGTAGATTTATTCTCCCTTTGTTTCCTTTTCTCCATTCGTTTCCCATTCCTTTTACTTTATTTCTTTCCTCTTCTGATATTCTTTATCGAGATTCTTCAAGTATTCAAAGCTTTTTTTTGTCGAAAGACCCTGACTGATCCAAGAGCCGGAACTAGGCTGCGAGACATTCCTAAAACTGTTTGATGTTCTGTCTATCTTTTCTTTTTTGTTTCAAAAGGCAGTGACTGAGGGAGGAAAATGACGCAAAATGTTGAAAGAGAAGGGGTTAACTACCGCCAAGGACACAGACAAACGAAATACAGGACAAAAGACGAAAAAAGTGTTTTGTCCTGTACTTTGTTTCTCTGTGTCCTTGGCGGTAACTAACCCTTCTCTGTCCAAATTTTTCTTTTTTTTTTTATTTGCTATATTTATATATTTTTTTCTTTTCTTTGAGTGCCATTTTCTTTCTTCCGTTTTTCTCCTTCTGGGAACTTGCAGACTTTAATTGCCTGTAATGCTGATGGCTCCGCTAGCCGCTAGATAATACCACCGGCGACAGAAAAGGAGTGGTTCTGTATGTCGGCGAGGTGTTCATAGAAATCTCTGGAATTTCAGAATTCCTCATAGAGTGGAGCCGGTTGGGGAACTAGAGTGTGAGTCTGGAGGCCACGAGTTCAAACCCTGGCAGAGTCTGGAGGCCACGAGTTCAAATCCTGGCAGAGTCTGGAGGCCACGAGTTCAAACCCTGGCAGATAAGTCGGGGGATGCTGTAATATGAGAAACACGTTTTCCGCTGAATTTCAATTTTTTGTTTGTGTGAATCCTACCCTGCCTTTCTTGTTCTTTTCTGTATCATTTTATCTGTATTTTACTTCTACTGCTACTACATTTGCTGCTATGCTGCTGCTGCTGCTCCTGCTGCTGCTGCTTTTACTACTTCTTTTGTTATTCTCTTTACTTAAATGTTGTCTCTTCTTCTTCTTCTTCTTCTCCTACTTCACCTTCTTTTTCTTATGCTATTTCTTACTCATGTTTGTAAGAAAATGATGATGTTAATAATGAAAACGTGTTGAGCTTTATTTGTTTTTATACCTATCGAGCTCAAAGCGTTTTACAGCGATGCAATCTTTATATCAACTATACACAACTAAGAAGCAAACAAATTAATGAAAGGAATGAAACGCAAGCACGCACGCGCGCCCGCGGGCGCGCGCGCACGCACACACACACACACGCACGCAAGCACGCACTCACACACGCACGCACGCACACACGCACGCACGCACGCACGCACGCACGCACGCACGCACGCACGAACGCACACACACACACACACACACAGACGCTGTGAACATTCACAGATATAGATTCATCCTAGACGGGTGGGGGGAAGCATGTAGTAAGGGGGGGGGGGGGGGGGGTTGTAACAACTTATAATAAAAACAGGGTCAATGTGTGTCGGTAGAGATGGGTAGGGGGAGGGGGCGGTGCTGTCTGAGAAGATTAGTGTGTTTAGAGAAGATTTGAAGGAGAGCATTGTAAGAGAATGGCTAATGGTGAGTGGGGCGGGGGGGGGGGGGGGGGGGGGGGGGAGGGGAGGGGGGGAAGGGGGTAGGTGGGAAGGGGGGATAATCAGACGGTTGGACCTTGGTAGGGGAGAGACTTTGACCAAAACAGTCTGTTCTGATGGAGAAATACGAAGAAGGCAATCATCTTATGGGAAAAGGAGATGTGGAGATGGAATGTAGAGAGGAAGACCGCCAGACAGATGGTTAGGACCAGTACCAGCAGACATTATCGACAGTGGGGTTTTTTTTTCATCTCCCATACTCTCTTGCCAACACCATTCATTGCAGCTGCCACTCATACAGACACACCAGAGCTCTCTTCCCGTCACATCCTCAGTACGGCAGTTGACGTGGACCAGCCAGCAGGCCACTCAGTCGAGTGGACCCCGCACCGCCGCTGAGATGATATACACGACAGGTTCTTCTGGCGCCAGTTAGTCTGTACTCTACTGATGCCGACTGTGGTCCACGTGAAATGAACTGTTTGTTTCGCGTATGTTTTTTTTTTTTTAGTGGACTGTAATAATGATAATTAGTATAATAATGTTTTATTTCTATGGCGCATCTTCCATAAAAATGCTCAACAGCTCTTTACATTTCTAAAAGAGTAAATGGTAAAAATAGGAATCACAAAAGTTATGCACATTAAAAAAAAAAAACAAAGCCCCGAGATATCCAATACTAAAACAAATCACATTGCGTTCACAATTAAGACATTGTATAGAGTAATAATAATGATAATAATAATAATTATTATAATTGAAAACAAACCACATAAGAAATTTTACAAAAAGTCTCCCTCTCATAAATCCTCTAAAAACCATTTCTTTCCTTTACACGCACGCCCGCACGCACACACGCACGCACGCTCACACACACACCTTCACATTACTGGTTTAGAAACATATATGCAGGAGAATAAATCTAATTAGGAAGGACTTGCACATTTCAGTTTCTCAGGATAGATGAGTTTGAAAGAGGTAGGTTTTCAGATGCCGTTTGAAAGTTGAGAAGCGGTTTGTTTTCCTAAGAGACAGAGATAGAGAGTTCCATACCTTTGGGCCAAAGACAGAGAAGGACTTTTTACCAAAGGTATCAAGAGAGAAGCGAGAACAGTCAGCAGTGAGGTATCAGAAGAACGGAGTGTTCCAGAAGGTTTGTATGTCTGCAGGAGATTGGAAAGATAAGATGGCATGTTCTCATGAGAGATACACTGGAAGCAGAGACAGGCAACTTTATATGAATTCTGGCCGTCACAGGAAGCCAATAAAGATATAATAATGACGCCTTCGCCTTTCTGGCAAGACAAACGTGTTTGTTTATAATGGTTTTTATTATGTAGATGTTTAGGATTATTGTTTTAAAATCACTTCCGGCGGTTTCCTTACTTACATCAATAACGTCCTCTGTATAGTATATTAAGGTCTGTTTGTTAAATGGTACCCACAATGTCAATAAGGTGTCCTCTGTATAGAACATTAAGGTCTGTTTGTTAAATGGTACCCACAATGTCAATAAGGTGTCCTCTGTATAGAACATTAAGTCTGTTTGTTAAATGGTCCCCACAATGTCAATAAGGTGTCCTCTGTATAGAACATTAAGGTCTGTTTGTTAAATGGTACCCACAATGTCAATAAGGTGTCCTCTGTAATAGAACATTAAGGTCTGTTTGTTTAAAGGTACCCACAATGTCAATAAGGTGTCCTCTGTATAGAACATTAAGGTCTGTTTGTTAAATGGTACCCACAATGTCAATAAGGTGTCCTCTGTATAGAACTTAAGTCTGTTTTGTTAAATTGGTACCCACAATGTCAATAAGGTGTCCTCTGTATAGAACATTAAGGTCTGTTTGTTAAATGGTAACCACAATGTCAATAAGGTTCCTCGTATAGAACATTAAGGTCTGTTTGTTAAATGGTACCCAACAATGTCAATAAGGTGTCTCTGTATAGAACATTAAGGTTTGTTTTTTTAAATGGTACCCACAATGTCAATAAGGTGTCTCTGTATAGAACATTAAGGTCTGTTTGTTAAATGGTACCCACAATGTCAATAAGGTGTCCTCTGTATAGAACATTAAGGTCTGTTTGTTAAATGGTACCCACAATGTCAATAAGGTGTTCCTCTGTATATAACATTAAGGTCTGTTTGTTAAATGGTACCCAAAATGTCAATAAGGTGTCTCTGTATAGAACATTAAGGTCTGTTTGTTAAATGGTACCCACAATGTCAATAAGGTGTCCTCTGTATAGAACATTAAGGTCTGTTTGTTAAATGGTACCCACAATGTCAATAAGGTGTCCTCTGTATAGAACATTAAGGTTTGTTTGTTAAATGGTACCCACAATGTCAATAAGGTGTTCTCTGTATAGAACATTAAGGTCTGTTTGTTAAATGGTACCCACAATGTCAATAACGTGTCCTCTGTATAGAACATTAAGGTTTGTTTGTTAAATGGTACCCACAATTGTCAATAAGGTGTCCTCTGTATAGAACATTAAGGACTCTTTGTTAATGGTACCCTCAATGTCAATAACGTGTCCTCTGTATAGAACATAAGGTCTCTTTGTTAAATGGTATCCCACAATGCGAATAACGTGTTCTCTTTATAGTACATTAAGGACTCTTTGTTAAATAGTACTCTCAATGTCATTTGTCCTTTAGCTGTTTTGTCAGTCAGCCAGTTCCTCTGTCTTCCTGTCTTCCTGTCTGTCTGTTTGCTTGCCAATCCGTCTCTCTGTCGCTCTCTGTCTGTCTGTCTGTCTGTCTGTCTGTCTGTCTGTCTGTCCGTCTGTCTGTCTCTCAACCTCTCTCCTCTCTCCCCTCTCTCTCTCTCTCTATTCTCTCCTCTCTTCTCTTCTCTCTCCCTCTCTCTCTCTCTCTCTCTCTCTCTCTGTCTGTCTCTCCCAAAATGAATTCTGCCTGGCCTAGAAGATGACGTGAGGCGCGGCGATTCTCGTTCAAGTATGGATTAGCGATCAACGCTCTTTGGAAAACTGACAGCTCAGAACGACAACATCTACGGCCAATGGGCAACGAGAAATGAAACCTTAAAGTTTGATATACACATACATATAATGTGAAGTTATACTGCAAGACTGTCATGACGGATAGTAGTGAGGGTACGCTCCAGTTACCTGTTAGTACTCTAATGGCGGGTGTCTCAGACAGTCTCTGCCAACCAAATTGCAGCTCCCTCTTCTCACAGAAAAGCATAGCTTCCGAGCCCAGCGGACCCATCCTGCGGACAGGCGAAGGGACAAAGGCGCAAAAGGGGCCAGGAACAGGGGCAGGTCACTGGTGCCTTAACTCGATGTGGCTAGTTCAGCATGATGATGCTGGTCGAGCAGGAAGGGTAGGCAAGACTTTTATGATTTACTTTTATAACACATCCCGGCGTCAGCCAGGCCCGGAAGAGATACAGACCCCAGCAGTGTTGGTCGCTAATGAGTCGTTTGACTTGGTACTTTTTCCTGACATTCCTTGTATTTCCAGGCCGAAATCCACGTTGAGTCAAAGAGCGGGAGTCAGAGCCTAACAAGATAGCTTCAAAACGCAGATAGTAACGCATAGGGCATATCAAAAGAAGATAAGCAGATAACAAAACACGGGCACCACTCACGTAACCTTGCGACAAACAATGATTGTCGTCAGTAGGGAGCCTGACAGGTAGTAGTAACCTGCGTATGCTGGATCAGAACAGGCGCCAGCGAACACTACCGAGGGACTCGGCAACGGTGCAGTGTCTCCTCTGGTGGGTTGCCTCTTGGCGGTTTGACATTGACTGCACCCTGTGGATTGTCGGTGCCGTGGCTGTGGGACAGATCAGACTGTGGCTGTAGACAGTAAACTGGAATGAGCGGTGTGGGTGTGATTGCCACTGGGGTGGCGCTGAAGACAAGACAGAGAAAGAAAGAACAAACAAGTGAGGGGAGAGAGAGAGAGAGAGAGAGAGAGAGGGAGAGAGAGAGAGAGAGAGAGAGAGAGAGAGAGAGAGAGAGAGAGAGGCAGAGAAAGGCAAAAAATAGAAAAGGAAAGAGCAAACAAGAGAGGGGGGAGAGAACGAGAGAGAGAGAGAGAGAGAGAGAGAGAGAGAGAGAGAGAGAGAGAGAGAGAGAGAGGCAGAGAAAGGCAGAAAAGATAGAAAAGGAAAGAGCAAACAAGAGAGGGGGGGAGAGAACGAGAGAAGAGAGAGAGAGAGAGAGAGAGAGGAGAGAGAGAGAAGAGGAGAGAGAGAGAGAGAGAGAGAGAGAGAGAAAAGGGGAGAGAGGCAGAGAAAGGCAGAAAAGATAGAAAAGGAAAGAGCAAACAAGAGAGGGGGGAGAGAACGAGAGAGAGAGAGAGAGAGAGAGAGAGAGAGAGAGAGAGAGAGAGAGAGAGAGAGGCAGAGAAAGGCAGAAAAGATAGAAAAGGAAAGAACAAACAAGAGAGGGGGGAGAGAAACGAGAGAGAGAGAGAGAGAGAGAGAGAGAGAGAGAGAGAGAGAGAGGCAGAGACAGGGACAGAGAAAGGCAGGGAAGACAGAAAAAGAAAGAACAAACAAGAGAGGCGGGAGGAAGAACGAGAGAGAGAGAGAGAGAGAGAGAGAGAGAGAGAGAGAGAGAGAGGGGGGCAGAGACAGAGACAGAGAAAGGCAGAAAAGACAGAAAAAGAAAGAACAAACAAGAGAGGGAGGGAAACGAGAGAGAGAGAGAGAGAGAGAGAGAGAGAGAGAGAGAGAGAGAGGGGGGGGGGGCAGAGACAGAGACAGAGAAAGGCAGAAAAGACAGAAAAAGAAAGAACAAACAAGAGAGGGGAGGGAAACGAGAGAGAGAGAGAGAGAGAGAGAGAGAGAGAGAGAGAGAGAGAGAGAGAGAAGAGAGAGAGAGAGAGAGGGGAGAGACAGAAAACACAGAAAAGAAAGAATAAACAAGAAACAAAAAACATGAAACAGCCATTTCTGCCATCTACACGGGCTGTCTCAATGTCAGGTAAACCCCCTGGAGGTGTTTCCACATGTCCATGTTAAAACCGAGAGCTGGGAATTCTTACCGTCAATACAGCAGCGTTTACCACGCTGCGGCAGCTGAGTTGACACGTGCGAGAGTGGGTTCTAACCTTCTTTTAGGAACAATTGAACAAGGGGAAAAATGGACAGTCTTCTTTCAAAAATGACAGTGGAATGCAGCTTATCGACCTGTCTTAACCGCATGAATGAGCTACCAAGAACGACAACTCGTCATCTTTTTTCACATTTTCAGTTGGAGTATTCCCAGAATTCATCGCAGTTTTAGCTTTCTCGAAAACAAATTACGTTCGTTCTGATCACGCGGACTGTTCAGCATTTACAGGCTAGCGGCAACTTTCCATGACACATGTCAGCATAAAGAATGCAGTGGGTTGCTTGCTTGTCTCTTGAAAATGCTTGTGCTGGCTGCTCATAACAAAGTTGTCAAACCCACTGCTTATACAAAGTTGTCAACCCCACTTACCCCCCCTACCCCCCCCCCCCCCCCCACCTTTTTCCCGTTCCCTCTCCACGCTTTGCACGTGACAAAAAAAAAAGAGTCGCTCCAAAGAAGACGGTCAGTGGAATTGTGTTCACAAGTACATTAGCGCACACATACGCGCGCGTGAGAATGATTCCACCCCCGATCCGCTCACCCCTTTCCTTTCCTTTCTTGTTAGTGAGGGTGCGTGCGTGCATGCGAGCGTGAGTGTGTGTGTGTGTGTGTGTGTGGTGTGTGTGGGGTGTGTGTGTGTGTGTGTGTGTTGTGTGTGCACGCGCGCGCGTATGTGTGTATGTGTGTGAGCGCTCGCTTATTTCACTTAGTTATCATGCTTACAGAAGGGAAAGCATGTGTTTCATTTTTTCTTCGAAAGTCAGCTTGGCTTAGTTTGATTATGCTTTATCTATATGTTCCATTGCCTTTATAGGTCTATTGCGTCCTTTTTCTTGTTCTTGTTCTTCTTCATCTTCTTTCTTCTTGTTCTTTTTCTTCTTCTTCTTCTTCTTCTTCTTCTTCTCTGCGCCTGCCGCTCGCCTGCGTTGGTCAAGCAAATTTTGACTCATTTTTGACTTAAAATTGTACGTGTTTGTAGTCTGGTAGATTGTTTTTTTCAGTAGGCATTTGTGTATGTGCATATGTTTTTTGTCTTTTTCTTAATTGTCATTGTGTCGAAAGTTGTATGCAGCACAGCTGAAAAAAAATGGCACACAAATTATGGCTGAGGAGAAAGAACATAGAAAAGTAAGGATATTAAGAGGAATGGACTCTATAGCGATATCATCTTTGAATTGCCAAGGTCTCGGGGGATACTCCAAAAAAAGGATGTGTTTCAATTTTTAAGACAAAAACAATACTCTATTTATTTTCTACAAGACACCCATTTCACAAGTAAATTAGAACGTCAGATAAGAAGTGAATGGGGTTTGAATGTGTATTTGCTTCAAACAACTCTCGATCAAGAGGTGTTGCAATACTCTTTAATAATAACTTTAAATTCAAAATAAAGAAAACTATTAAAGATGCTCATGGTAATTACATAATAGTAACTATTAATACAATGGGAAAAGATTTAGTATTAGCGAATATCTATGGACCAAATAATGATGAACCATCTTTTTTTGAAAAAAATAAATTAAAAATAGAAGATTTAAATGTCCCCAACATAATAATGGCAGAGGACTGGAATCTGGTTCTTGATCCTAGTAAGGATTATCACAATTATAAACATATCAATAACGCTCGCGCACAGGAAGAAGTTATAGAAATTATGTCTAGGTTAGAGCTAGTTGATATATGGAGAGAGTTGAACCAAGACACGAGGCGATATACTTGGAAAAAGACCAAAACCGTTTCAACAAAGCAGGCTAGATTTCTTTTTACTGTCCGACACGCTTATCACTTGCATAGAAGATGCTGATATTTTGTTTGGATACAGAACAGATCACTCTTTGATATACATAAATGTTGCTTTTAAAAAAGAAGAGAGGCATAAAGGATTCTGGAAATTTAATTCTTCTCTTTTGAGAGACAAACAATATGTAAATCTGGTCAATGAAACGATTGAAAAAATCAAGGGACGATATGCATTATTACTTACAATAAACACTCTGTCAGTAATATCCCAAATGATCAAATCCAGTTCTCAATTTCAGACCAATTATTTTTAGAAACTCTAATTATGGAAATCAGAGCAGAAACAATAACATTCAGCATTCGCAAAAATAGAAATAGAAATGAAAATGAAAAACAAATTGAAAAAGCAATACAAGATTTGGAAAAAAAATGGCTTACTGGAAACAGACTGTGAGATCTTGAAAAACAAAAAGGAAAAAGTGAGTGAGTTAAGGAAAACGAAAATTGGCGGAATAATGATTCGATCCAGAGCCCAAAAGGGCACCATAGGGGAAAAAATAAGCAAATATTTCTGTTCACTTGAGAAAAGGAATTTTGTAAGCAAAAGAATGCTTAAACTTGTCACGGACCAAGGAACAACTCTGACAGAAACGGATGATATGTTAAAGAGACAAAGAACTATTATGAAAACTTAAACACAGAAAAGGAAGTAAGTGATACTGAGATTGGAAATTATGTAGATAACCTGCCAAAACTCAGTCAGCTAGAATCCGAACAGTTGGAGGGATTAATCACTTAGAAGAAGCCACCAAAGTCCTAAAAATATGGAAAATGATAAGAGTCTGGAACAGATGGTATGACAGTAAATTTCTTTATTAATTCTTTTGGAGACAGTTAGGAGATTTTGTTGTCCGTTCTCTAAATGAGGGGTACAGTAACGGAGGAATGTCTATAACACAAAAAGAAGGAATAATTATTGGTCTTCCTAAAGGAGAGAAACCGCGAGAATTCTTGAAGAACTGGAGACCTATCTCACTTCTAAATGTAACCTACAAAATTTGCTTCAGCCTGTATTGCAAACAGAGTAAAAATGGTTTTACCAAACCTCATAAACGAGGACCAAACGGGATTCGTTCCAGGTAGATATATAGGTGATAGTTTAAGAACAATATACGACTTAATTTCTTATTTAGAAGTGAATCGCTTACGAGGGTTATTAATTTCTGTCGATTTTTAGAAAGCTTTCAATTCAGTTAACTGGTCATATATGAATAAAATTCTGGCTGCATTTGGATTCGGAAACGGAATACAACGATGGATATCATCTTTTTACGATAAGATAAAGTCTTACGTAATAGTGAACGGGAAAGTGTCATCATGTTTTTCAATTGGAAGAGGTTGTCGCCAAGGGACCCTATATCTCCATATCTATTTGTTTTGTGTGTTGAAGTACTAGCGAACAAAATAAGGCAAGATAACGATATCAAAGGCATAAAGATAGAAAACACAGAATTTAAGATAAATCAGTTTGCAGACGACACCACCTTTACATTAGAAGGAGATAAGAAATCATATGAAAAGTTATTTACAAACCTTTATGAATTTGAGCAAATAACAGGACTGAAATTGAACTATGAAAAAAAAGTTTAATGTTTGGTTAGGTATAGATAAACATCTTACAAAAACATATTTACCCCACTATAAAATGGAATGGAACCCCTCAAAATTCAAAATTCTAGGACTGTGGTTTACGAATAGGCTATCGGATATGACGGAAATTAATATGAAAGATAAATTCTCAGAAGTCCAAACTTTGTTCAAAATATGGACATAAAGAATAATAACCATTAGGTAGAGTAGCTGTGCTCAAATCATTAGTGCTATCAAAATTGGTGTACTTATGGATCCTTTTACCGAATCCTCCTGATTCCCAGATTGCTTTATTACAGAATATGTGTTTCAAATTTGTTTGGAACAACAAAAATGATAAAATTAAAAGAAAATACTCGGTACATGATATACAGAAGGGAGGGATAGGTATACCCGACCTGAAAATGTACATCAGCTCCTTGAAAATCGCCTGGATAAGGAAAGCGTACATGTACAATAGTAAGTGGAAAATAATATTACATTCATTATGTCCCGAAGTAAGTAATCTTGAGGCATATGGTCCTGATAGATTTACTGAAAACAGTATCATTAACAAATTTTGGAAAGGAGTTTTTCAGCATATCAAAGGTTCTGCAAACAGGTAGAGTTATACGAAAGTACAGATTTAGCCACTGAACCTATTTTTTGTAATGAGAAATTCAAAGTGGGAGAAAAATCATTCTTTTACAAGAAATGGATGCAGAAAAATGTATTTTTAGTAAACATTTACTCAACGAGGATGGTAATTTTGTAAGCCACAATGAATTGTCAGAAAAAATGGGAATTCAGGTCAATTTTCTAAATTATATAAGCTGTTGCGTTCGATCAAAGCTTACGCAAAGAAAGAAGACCGACATTAGAGAGTAACATTGGTAATGTTAAAACTTTAGCACTTCAAAAAATTTGTAGTGTTACTAAGGGAACACGTACTTATTACGATATTATGGTAGAAGCTAATGAAGTTTTTAAAATAAGCGCCTTTGTCAAGTGGGAACAACGTCTTGATATACCTATTGACTGGATAGAGGTACTGAAAAGGATTAAGAAAATCAAAGAAACAAAACTGAAGTGGTTCCAAATTAGAATATGCCACAGAATTTTGGTAACAAATAGTGTGCTGAAAAGTATGCAGATTGTTGATAGCGACAAATGTAATTTCTGTAATAGAGAAAAAGACTCAATTAACCATTACTTGTGGGAATGTGAGTTTACACACGCTTCCTGGAAAGACCTTGAAAGAGCTCTACAAGTTAATTGTTCACACTGTGAAAGATTATCCCTTAATGTGGAGATTATATTATTTGGTACGGATGAGAAAACAAAAACCGATGATATGCTAGACCTGATAATTTTAATGGAAAATATTTCATCTATAAATGTAGAATTAACAAAACCAAACCCAATGTAAACATTTTTGAAGGAGCTGAATTATAGATATAAAATGGAAAATATATGTCCTTGATGGAGATGAATCATGCTACCTACCAAGAAAAATGGTTACCATATATTAAACTACTAGAGGACTAATGGTCATATTATGTACTATATATATACATGTGCATGCATGTATGTGTGAATGTATGAATGTATGTTCAAAATAAGCGCTGTATACTTTTTTTTGTTTACTATTTAAAGTCATCCGTGACCTTGGAGCCTCGAGAAAATAATCGTAAATTAAGTGTGTCTGTACAATTTAATTTCTTCGAATGCCATACTTCGATGGAGTCGATGGTTTAAGTAATACATTTTATAACCCTGTATTATGTTTGTGTACATTGGTCGGTACGTGTGCCCATTTAAAAGATAAAATTCTAGATTAGGGGAAAAAACCCCTACGGTAGCGAGATAGTCGTTACTGTATAATTATTTGAATAGTTGGCATTAGATTCCTAATTCAAATGACATGCAGATTTTTTTTTTTGGGGGGGTGGGGGGTGGGGGGGGGGGGGGGGTGGGGGGGGGGGGGGGGAAATGGAGGGCGATTTTTTTGTTGTTTTCGTTTGATGTGATCTTTGTAACTGTTTGAAATGAAATAAAAGAGCTCTTTTCAAAAAAAAAAAAAGTTGTCAAGCTGTAAATTCCGCTGTCCAATCAATCTCAATACCCACCCTGCCGAGCAAAAAAAAAACACGACTCCAGCGAGAATTTTCATATTTTCCACGTAACAAATATCAGGTCATAGGCACCCAGTGATCATGTCATCGTACTTGTAAGCAAGTGGTAGCAAAGGTGGTCATTTATGTTAGTGGGGATTCCAGAGATGGTCAAGATGGCGGACTCAGATGGGAAAGGGGGGGGGGGGGGCGAAGGAGTGCGGGTGTGGTGTGGGGCTGGGGGTGTTGGAAACAGGAAGGGGACATTGAAGGATTGGAGGCAGGTACTTTTCAATTTTTTTTCTGTATTTTTTTCTTCCTTCTTTCTTTCTTTTCTATCTTTTTTTTTTTGCTGTCTCTCTTTCTATCCCCGTGATTTTGCATGACATTTCCTCCTTCCTAATTAGCATTTCTTACGCTGATTTTCTTTCCTTTCTTCCTTCTCTTTCTTGAGTTATGTCTTTCCTCCGATTTTTGTTCCCCTTTCGTCTCTACCCTTCCCCCTTCCTCCACGGCCACTCCCCTCCTCTCCCCTCTCTTCCCTTTGCATCTCGCTCCACCTTCCCCCCCCCCCCCCCCTGCTCTCTTCTCTCCATCCTCTTTCCCCGTTTACTCTCCTTCTTTCTATTATTCTTCTTTCTATTATCATTGTTTCTTTTTCCTCCTTTCCGCCTCTGCATTTATTTAAGTTTCGTGTTTTTTTTCCCCCTTTCTTTATTTTTTTCTGTCGGTTAAATCCAGTTACTAACACTGGCCAAGGCTGCCAGAGTTTCAGAAAAGTTCCAGACTACATTACAGACGCATGGAGATACAGAGCATTCTTTAAGGAATGAAACGAGGGACGTCTGCTCTTGGTTTCTTGAATTTTTTTATGTGTCTGCCCGTCTGTCTACATTTCTTTCTTGTTTCTTTGCATCCGACTCTCTCTCTCTCTCTCTCTCTCTCTCTCTCTCTCTCTCTCTCTCTCTCTCTCTCTCTCTCTCTCTCTCTCTCTCTTGTCTCTCTCTCTGTCTCTCCCTCTCTCTCGGCTTGTTCTCTCCCTCCCTCTCTGTGCCTCAGTATGTCTGTCTGTTTGTCTGTCTGTCTGTCGGTCTGTCTGTCTCTCTCAGCTTCTGTCTCTCTCTCAGCTTCTGTCTCTCTGTCTCCCTTTCTGTGTCCCTCTATGTCTGTCTGTTTGTCTGTCCGTCTGTCTGTCTGTCTCTCTCGGCTTCTGTTTCTCCCTCCCTCTCTGTGCCCCTGTATGTCTGTCTGTCTGTCTGTCTGTCTCTCTCTCTCGACTTCTGTCTCTCTGTCTCCCTTTCTCTGCCTCTGTCTGTCTGTCTGTCTGTTTGTCTATCTGTCTGCCTGCTCTCTCTCTCTCTCTCTCTCTCTCACTCTCTCTCTCTCTCTCTTTCTCTCTCTGTCTCAGCCTGTCTCGCTCCTCACTCTCTCACTGTTTCTTCCCCCCCCCCTCTTTCTGTCTCTGTCTCTCCCCCCCCCCTCTCTCTCCTCTCTTTCTCTCCCCTTTCTCTGTTTCTCTCTGTCTGTCTATCTCCCCCTCTCTCTCTTTCCCCTTTCATCGTCTCTGTTTCTGCCTCTCTCTTTCTCTCGTTCTCTCTCCCATCTCTGTCATTCTCTGTGTGTCTCTGTCTCTGTCTCTCTGTCTCTGTGTTTCTATCTCTGTCTTTGTCTGTCTGTCTGTCTGTCTGTCTCTCTTTCTCTCTGTGTCCTCTCTTTCTCCTCCCCCTCTTTCTGTCTCTGTCTCTGCTGTAATCTTCCTCTCTCTTACCCCTCTCTCTGTCTGTCTGTCTGTCTGTCTGTCTGTCTGTCTGCCTCTCTCTCTCTCTCTCTCTCTCTCTCTCTCTCTCTCTCTCTCTCTCTCTCTCTCGTTTCTTGCTCACTCCCATTATTCTTTAGGTATTCCCCTCACTTGTTTTTTCAAATTTTCGCGCCCAGATTTTCTACTTCTTCTTTTCTGCCGCCCATCTCTCTCCCTGCAAGAACCCCAACCCCCTCCCTCCTTTCTATCTCCCCATTTCTTCACTTTCCCCCTCCCCACATTCCCTCCAATGACCAGACCTTTTTTCTGGACAGGCCATGCCCTTTTTGAGGATGTTCGTCTACTAGGTTTCGTTGACTGATGTGAGATTCATGTTCTCCGACATTTTAGCGACGCAAAATCAGCATGGAAGAATCGATGAGAGAGGGCCACAGTCTGTGATTGTATGGCTGTGTGAAAAGAGGAGTGGGAGTGTCAGTCTGTCATTGTATGGCTGTGTGAAAAGAGGAGTGGGAGTGTTACAGTCTGTCATTGTATGGCTCTGTGAAAAGAGGAGTGGAGTGTCAGTCTGTCATTGTATGGCTCTGTAAAAAGAGGAGTGGGAGTGTTACAGTCTGTCATTGTATGGCTCTGTGAAAAGAGGAGTGGGAGTGTCAGTCTGTCATTGTATGGCTCTGTGAAAAGAGGAGTGGAGTGTCAGTCTGTCATTGTATGGCTCTGTGAAAAGAGGAGTGGGAGTGTCAGTCTGTCATTGTATGGCTCTGTGAAAAGAGGAGTGGGAGTGTCAGTCTGTCATTGTATGGCTCTGTGAAAAGAGGAGTGGGAGTGTCAGTCTGTCATTGTATGGCTCTGTGAAAAGAGGAGTGGAGTGTCAGTCTGTCATTGTATGGCTCTGTGAAAGAGGAGTGGAGTGTCAGTCTGTCATTGTATGGCTCTGTGAAAAGAGGAGTGGGAGTGTTACAGTCTGTCATTGTATGGCTCTGTGAAAAGAGGAGTGGAGTGTCAGTCTGTCATTGTATGGCTCTGTGAAAAGAGGAGTGGGAGTGTCAGTCTGTCATTGT
>JAFLJL010000429.1:0-30505 GCA_018398815.1 Conus ventricosus | reverse complement strand
CTGACACCCTTTCCCGCTGCTGACGCTTTCGCTCCTCTGTTTCTGTGTACGTTGCCCTGCCTCTCAACGGTCCACCCAGCCCCCAGCCTAATGAAGGCTCCTCTAGGGGCCGGAATAGCTCAGTTGGTAGAGCGCCGGACTCGTAATCCAAGGGTTGCGGGTTCGAATCTCCGCCGGGCCGTTTCGGTACAGGGGGATTTTTCCCTCGGAGTTAACATTAGTTCTGACTCCATTTCCATGCAGTCCTTCCAATGAGACTATAAACCGAGGTTCCGTGTGTGACGCACGTATACGATCTTGCACACACGTCAAATCCCATCACCAACTTTCGGAAGAGAAGGCCAGTTTGGCCGTGGGTATGGATGACACGTTACACATAGCATGCACCTTCCCCGAAGATGGAGTATGGCTGCCTTCATGGCGGGATTAAAAAAGACAACGGTCATACACACAAGACTCCACTCCCTTTGTTGGGTAGATGGGATTAATACCTGTCTGTCCATATAGGGAGTGTCCGCAGGAGTATCAGCCTGCGTACGCAGAAGAAGAAGAAGAAGAAGTCTCCTCGCCTGTGTCAGTGGTCAGAAGCTTGCGAGCCCAAGCAATCCCTTCAGTAACACTTCGCGGTAAAGCCCTGCACCTAATCTTTTTTTGTTTGCTTGTTTGTTTGTTTCTGTTTCTGTTGTTTATATTGGTTTTTTCGCTCGCACTGACGGTCCAGTTAAGGTTTTTTTTTTCCTGAAATACATGTTATGTCAATATTTTCACAATTCAAACAAAGAAACATTCATTTCAACAATTCAATGTGAATGCAGGGTGTACCATGCGTTCACAATAATGTTTCTAGCATGACATGGTGCTATGAGGGTTTTACACGTTGTATAAGGTGGTGGTGGGGGGGGGGGGGGGGGGGGGGGGGGGGGGGGGTGAAAGAAAGGAAGAAAGAACGAAAAAGAAATACTTTCCTTCCTTTTCCTCTTCCTGTAACGTTCATACGTTGTATGGTAAGGAAGAAAACTCTTCCCTTCCCTTTTCTCTCTTCCTGTCTAACGTTGCATACAGTTGCTCATGGAGGTAAGGAAGAAAACTCTTTCCCTTCCCTTTTCTCTCTTCCTGTCTAACGTTGCATACAGTTGCTCATGGAGGTAAGGAAGAAAAACTCTTTCCCTTCCCTTTTCTCTCTTCCTGTCTAACGTTGCATACAGTTGCTCATGGAGGTAAGGAAGAAAACTCTTTCCCTTCCCTTTTCTCTCTTCCTGTCTAACGTTGCATACAGTTGCTCATGGAGGTAAGGAAGAAAACTCTTTCCCTTCCCTTTTCTCTCTTCCTGTCTAACGTTGCATACAGTTGCTCATGGAGGTAAGGAAGAAAACTCTTTCCCTTCCCTTTTCTCTCTTCCTGTCTAACGTTGCATACAGTTGCTCATGGAGGTAAGGAAGAAAACTCTTTCCCTTCCCTTTTCTCTCTTCCTGTCTAACGTTGCATACAGTTGCTCATGGAGGTAAGAAGAAAACTCTTTCCCTTCCCTTTTCTCTCTTCCTGTCTAACGTTGCATACAGTTGCTCATGGAGGTAAGGAAGAAAACTCTTTCCCTTCCCTTTTCTCTCTTCCTGTCTAACGTTGCATACAGTTGCTCATGGAGGTAAGGAAGAAAACTCTTTCCCTTCCCTTTTCTCTCTTCCTGTCTAACGTTGCATACAGTTGCTCATGGAGGTAAGGAAGAAAACTCTTTCCCTTCCCTTTTCTCTCTTCCTGTCTAACGTTGCATACAGTTGCTCATGGAGGTAAGGAAGAAAACTCTTTCCCTTCCCTTTTCTCTCTTCCTGTCTAACGTTGCATACAGTTGCTCATGGAGTTAAGGAAGAAAACCATGGAAGAAGAAGGGGAGAGGATAACAGTAGCAATGTTTTACTGTCAGTAATTAATCATGGAAAGAAATGTACCCCTCCCTCCCCCCCTTTATTCCGAAGGTTCAGACAGCGTGCACAAATCTGAAAAAATGTATATCTATATCTATATACATATATGTATGTATGCATATATATATATATTTTATATATATATATATATATATATATATATATATATATATATATATATATATATATATATATGTGTGTGTGTGTGTGTGTGTGTGTGTGTGTGTGTGTGTGTGTGTGTGTGTGTGTGTGTACGTCCTGAGATAGCGCGCATACAGATTCTTTTCAGAAAAAAGACGTACTTTTGCATACAAGAGGATGGGTAAGAGTTCATGTTTTTTGTAGCAGAAACCTTATCTCTGTAAACTATACAAAAAGGAATCACATTTATTTGCATGTTCGACTATTCCAGTCAGATGTGTGAATCACTGTAGGCATTTCCCTTTTGAAGTCACAGAAATATTGCAAGACTAAATGGTGATGCTTTTTCCATGTCTACAAAGACACCTCATTGTTCGTCCCTGGTATCTTTTCCCTTTTTCCCGTTCTTGCTTAAAGAAAAAAAATGCAGTCTGCTAAGCTCTACTCCCATGTGAATAGTATCGGAAAATACCTCATAGAAAGCATCAACTGAATCGCCCAATTCATCAGACTCGGCAGTTCTGTTTCCGTATCTAAAAATCCTAAGTCTGGGTCCATTCACGTATCTCGGCAGTCTGGTCGGGCTAATATTCCACACGTTTCTGTTCAGCTGTCATGAAAAATGTGTCGAGGTCTACAGAGATCACAGACCGGACCCAGGACTTGAGAAATGGCCATGCAGCCAGGGATTCTGGTTTGAATAGAAAAGCGCGGTTCTTTTGTTAAAGAACACTATTTTGGTAAGCAGTTGTATGGCAGGTTGCACGTGAGTCGTGGTTGACAAAATACGTGTGTAGGTCTGTGTGAAATGGATGAGCAACTAGTCCTATGGAAAAGGCTGTTATTGGTGTTAGTAAGACATGTGCATGGATACAGAACGTATTGACTTTACCTCTCAGATTTGTTACTCGTCACTGTATTGTTGTGCGTATAGTTGTGCGCTAATTAGCATGTTTAAAGACACTGAAATCATTTGGCAGTTGATTGACACAGAGAGAGAGAGAGGGGGGGAGAGAAAGCGAGAGAGAGAGAGAGAGAGAGAGAGAGGAGAGAGAGTGTGTGTGTGTGTGTGTGTGTGTGTGTGTGTGTGTGTGTGTGTGTGTGTGTGTGTGTGTGTGTGTCACTCTATGTGTGTGTGTGTGTGTGTGTGTGTGTGTGTGTGTGTGTGTGTGTTGTGTGTGTGTGTGTGTGTGGCACTGTGTGTGTGTGTGTGAACGCGCGCGCTCGTGCGCGCACATGCACGCGCGAGTGTGTGTGTGTGTTGTGTGTGGGGGGGGGGGGGTGCGTGTGTGTGTGTGTGTGTGTGTGTGTGTGTGTGTGTGTGTGTGTGTGTGTGTGTGTGTGTGTGTGACAGATAGACAGAGGCATGGAAAGAGAGAGAAAGAGAGAGAGAGAGAGAGACAGACAGAGAGAGAGAGAGAGTGAAAGAGAGAGAGAAGGTTTATTGGTGAATGGGGTGTTGCCCCCTTTGAGGAATATGATAGAAAACTATCTAACAAAAGATATTACCAGCAACGCATTAAAACAGAACATATTATCAATAATTCGACAGGCCTCTAACTGTTCGATTGTTATTCGTTCCTGTCTTGATGCCAGAAGCCGTCTTCATCGAAAAACACTTAGACATTGATTGTGTTTTAGATACACATCCCGCACTCTTAAATCATTAAGCGTAAGACACCTTAAATCAAAACGTACACGATACATTTTTGTTGTTAGTTTTTGGTTGGTTGGTTGATCTGTTTTACACCATGGACAAAAGAAATAATCAGCAGTGTGGTGACAGTATCAATAATGACGCACCGTGTCCATCATGCCTTGCTCTCATGGGGACCGCACTCTTGATTTCCTGTCTACGTTTACGCCCTTGGAGAGCTCGTTTTAAGGATGCAACTAGCAGTGCGTCCATAGGAAACGTCATCGAAGAGACGTGGTACCACCCTGTAGAGGTAGACGCTTAGTCGTGCTGGTAGAAGGTAAAGGGTATAATGTCGCTTATAGCCCAGCTGACCGCACGACGCCATATCAGGGCTGTCATTGCATTGAAGTCAACTCACAAGTCATTAAAAAAAAAGACCCATTCACACAACCCTTTACAACACACCTTTTTGAATACACACCGGAAATTTTCTTTAAAGTCTTTCGTCTGTAAAATCTTAGATCAGATGTAAAATGTTGATCTCTTTCAGAAATTCAGAAATCGCATCAGGTAGGACATTCCTTGAGCAAGGTTTTCATGGAGTCTGCTGTAAAATGCTTATGGCTCACATCACGCGACTGGCAACACTCTAAAAGGATGTTTCATTGTGGATGGTGCATGACGTGGAATGCACCACGGAGCTTCTTCACCTTTCAAAAGATAAGAGTGAGTGTCAAGGGAGTGGCATATTTCCAAACGGCACAACACTGTTCCTCCTTCGCAGCCACCTCACTCATGCTGGCTCCACAGCTGAGCATTTACTGTCATCAGCAGGGAGTGTACTAGGTCATGCCCTGTGTCTACTGGATCGAAACAAGCTCCACTGACCATGCCAAACGTGGCTCAGCAGCAGTGGCAGTCCAGTGTCTCCTCTGTTGAGTGGCATCATCATCATTTGACATCAACTGGGGGGCCGGAATAGCTCAGTTGGTAGAGCGCCGGACTCGTAATCCAAGGGTTGCGGGTTCGAATCTCCGCCGGGCCGTTTCGGTACAAGGGGATTTTTCCCTCGGTGTTAATATTAGTTATGACTCCATTTCCCATACAGTCCTTCCAATGAGACTATAAACCGAGGTTCCCTGTGTGAACGCACGCATAACATCTTGCACACACGTAAAATCCCATCACCAACTTTCGGAAGAGAAGGCCAGTTTGGCCGTTGGTATGGATGACACGTTACACGTAGCATGCACCTTCCCCGAAGATGGCGTACGGCTGCCTTAATGGCGGGATATAAAAAAACGGTCATACACAAAAACCCCTCCACTCTCTTTGTTGTGTAGATGGGATTAATACTTGTCTGTCCATATAGGGAGTGTTCGCAGGAGTATCAGCCAGCGTACGCAGAAGAAGAAGGAAGATATCAACTGCTCCCTGTGCTTTGCTGGCGCAGAGACTGCAGTGGAGGCAAGCCCAAGTGCAGCTATGAACGGGCAGCTGGCATGAGTGGTGAGGAAATACTACCACAGAAGTGGTACAGAGGATGAGACAAGAAGATTGTGGCCAACAGGTGAACAAAATTCTTATTATTTAATACATAAATGAATTCATAAAAAAAATCGGTAAAAAGCCGTTTTTCGGAAAGCCAAGTCTCAATCTCCTTGACATGATTTAAGACGCCTGTGTAGATTCAACATTAAACGACATTTTTATGTTCTAGATTTTACAATCCAGTACTCGACAATCAAACAACAACAACAACAACAACACAACAACAACAACAACAAGAACAACAACAACAACAAAATCTTCGTTTAAAATTATAGCGCAAAAAAGATGTATTGAGAAAGGGAGGGAAGCAGTGAGAGAGACAGACAGCATCACAGGCAAACACACAGAGAATCTGCCTGATCTAACTACATTAGTCCTCACATACCAAACCGAAACGAATGTAGTGAGCCTTTTGCAGCCGCCTCTTCGTGTGCCTTGTTAACACAAGGCATTCTTATCCGGTCTTTCTTCAGAGCTTCGGATCTCCTGCTGACTGGAGTTACCGCCCGTCCCCAATTAGGAGATTAAAGCGACAGTACCCATCTAAGCGACAGTACCCATCTATTACTTCTTTTATCCAAGTGACAACTGGTGGCTTATGGAAGGGGTCGTTCCTCGCTCAGGGGCAGGATTTCACGTAATGGTCACTTTGACGCTGAGACATACTAAACACGAGGCTGTTTCAAAGCTCTGTGTGTGTGTGTGTGTGTGTGTGTGTGTGTGTGGCGTGCGTGCGTGCGTGCGTGCGTGTGGTGTGTGTGTGTGTGTGTGTGTGTGTGTGTGTGTGTGTGTGTGTGTGTGTGTGTGTGTGTGTGTGTTGTGTCCAGGCGTGCATGCGTGCATGTGTGTAGAAAAGGTGCTGGTGAAGGAAGGGTGTGATGGGAGTAAGGGTGTTATGTTGAGAAGGGGGAGGGGGGAGCAGGTGGAAGGAGGGAAATGCTGGCCACCCATCTCATTCCGATAGGGGAAAGACAGTTAAGAGAGGCAGAGAAAGAAAGTAAACCACCACCAACCAACAAAGTGTTCTCTTGGAGCAATGCACTCTCGCAGGGGCAGGAAAACTGTGTGTGTGTGTGTGTGTGTGTGTGTGTGTGTGTGTGTGTGTGTGTGTGTGTGTGTGCGTGTGTGCGTGCGTGCGTGTGTGTGTGTGTGTGTGCACGTGTGTGTGTGTGTGTGTGTGTGTGTGTGTGTGTGTGTGTTTTGTTTGTGGTGGGCGGCTTTGCTTTGTTTGGAAAGTGTGTTTTTGTGTGTGGTGGTGTGTGTGTGTGTGTGTGGGGTGTGTGTGTGTGTGTTTTGTGTTTTTGGGGTTCCCTTTTGTTTAATGCCCCCTGGTTGCCTGTTGTGTGTGGGGTGTTGTTGTGTGTGTGTGTGTGTTTTTGGGTGTGTGTGTGTGGTGCGCGCGCGCCGTTGTGGTTTGTTGTGTGTGGTGTGTGTGTGTGTGTGTGGGGTGTGTGTGTTTTGTGTGTTGTTTTGTGTTGTCTTTTGCCCGCCCCCGGTGTGGTTTCTTTGTTTTTTTGTGTTTGTTGTTTGGGCGGTGGTTTTTCATTTTTTGTTCCCCAAGTGTTCCCCTGGTGGGGTTTGGAGTTTGGGTTTGTTTCTGTGTTTTGGGCCCTTTTAAAATTTTTTAAGATTCCCCCTTGGTTTTTTGGGGGTTTGGGGGGCGTGCCTGGTGTTTGGTTTTTTGTCCGGGGGGGGGGTGTTTGTTTGTTTTTGGGGTTTGGGGTGGGTGTGGGGGGTTTGGGGTGGGGGTGCTGTTTTTGTGTGTTGTGTGTGTTGTTTTGTGTGTTTGTGGGGGGTGTGTGTGTTTTTGGGGGTTGTGTGTGTGTGTTTTGTGTGGTGGTGTGGGGTTTTGGTAAATTTTGCGCACTTGCCGCGCGTTCCCCTTTATGTCCCTGCTTTTGCCAAAGGTCTTTTTTTCTCCCGTTTTGTGTTTTGGTTTGTTGGGAGGGTTTGGGGTGTTTTTTTTTTTGTCCCGTGGTCCCCCCCCCCCCCCCCCCCCTGCGTGCCTGTTGTGTGTTTTTTTTGTTTTGTGTTTGTTTGTTGGTGTATTGTTGGATCTTTGGTTTGGGGGGTGTTTGGTGTTTTTGCGTTAAAAAAAGGCGCGCGGCTGTTAGGGGGGATTTGTTTAAAAGGGGCCCTTGGGGGGGGTGGGGGGGGGGGAAGGGTGTGGGTGGGGGGGGAAAGGGTGTGGGGGGCGGGGGTGGTTGGTAGTGTGGAGGAGGGGGGAGGGTTGGGGTGTTTTGGGGAAGGGGGATGGGTATGGATGCGGAAGGTGGGTTTTTTGGCGGCGGTTTTTTGGGGGGGTTTTGGGGGGGGGGGGTGGGTTTTGGGGTGTGGGGTTTTGGCGCGGGGGAAGGTGTGGAGGGGGGTGTGGTGTTTGGGAGGTTTTGGAAAAGGGGGGAAAGGGAAGGGGGGAGGAGGGGGGGGGGGGGTTTAAGGAAAGGTGGAGGAGGGGGGGGGGTTTTTTAAGGAGTGTCGTGGGGGAGACAAGGGGCCCAGGTGGGGAAGGGCAGGAAATGGGGCCCTTTCCCATTCCGCCATCCCCCCCCCTTCTTTGGGATTTATTCTGTTTTGTTTGTTGTGTGTTTGTTTGTTTTGTGTGTGCTTTTTTTTGTTTTTTTGGGGGGGGGGGGGGGGGCTTATTTGTGGGTCAGTGGGCGTTTGGTGGGGCTTTCTTCGTTTGATTGATTTCTTTGTTTTTTTCTTTTTAAAAATTTGTATTGGGTTTGGATTTATTTATCGATTTATTTTTTGTTTACTTTTTTTTTTTTTTTTCATTTTTTTTTATTTTTTTTTCATCTATTTTTTTATGTATTTTTTTAAATTTTTGCTTTTCGTGTTTTCAACCCACTGTTTAAATTTCGCTTCCTTGTCAGATGCTTTTTAAAAAATCTATGTTTTTGATTCTTGAAAAAGCAATGTTTTTCCTTGTGGATGTATCATGATACCTTTCTAATTTTCCTTGGTTCCCTTTTTGGGTCTGTGCTTTTCCATTCGCTAGCTGGGTTTTTTTCAACCCTCTCGTCGTTTTTGGGTGCCTTTTTTAATATTTTTTTCCCTTAGTTTCATGCGGGTACGTTGGGGGGTTTAGGGTTGTATCCCCCCTTGGGGGGGGAAAAGGGAAAAGAAAAGGGCCTTTTTTAAAACCCCAAATTTCGAAAAAGTGTTTAATTTTTGACCCCTTATTCAGAAAAATTTTTCCGTGAAAAATTTTTTCCAAATTTTCCAAGATTTATTTTTTGAAAGTCATCGATCCGGTTTGTATGAAAACGTTTTTTAACATTAAATCCCCTTAACTAAACCCTCCAGGGAAATCAATTTCCCCCTTGGGGAAACTCTTTTCTGGGGGTTGTTTTTGGGGGCTTTCCCAGAACTTTCCCTTTAAAAACCCCTCCCCCCCCCCCCCCCCCCCCCCCCTCCCCCCCCCCCCCCCCCCCCCTTCCCCCCCCCCCCCCCTTTTCTTCCTCGCCCTTTGGTTCGCGTCTTTTGTGGGTTTTTCGTCTCGCCCTCCTCCCCCAAACCCCCCCCCCCCCCCCTCTTTTTCCCTCCCCCCCCTCTTTCTCTCTCTCTTCTCTCTCTCTCCTCTTTTCTCTCTTTCTTTTTTTCTCTCTCTTTTTCCCCTTTCTTTCTTTTCTCCTTTCTTCTCTCATCTTCTTCTTTCTTTTTCTTTCCGGCTTTTCCCCTTTTGGGTTTTCTTTCAAAACACAGGGGCTTTTCCCTTTAGTTTTTGTTCCAGGTTTTTTTTTGGTGGGTTTTCTTTTGTAATTTGGGGTCCTTGGGCTTCTAAACCGTTTTTTTTGGGGGGGGGGTGGTGGTTGTGTGTGGTGTGTGTGGGGTGTGTGTGTGGGTGTTTTGGGTGTGGGGGTTGTGTGGGTGTGTTTTGTGTGTGTGTGTGTGTGTGTGTTTCCCGGTCGGTCTGTCTCCCCTTTTGGGTGTCTGTTGTGTGCGCATACATGTGTGTGGGGAAAGGGGGAAATGGGTTTTTTGGGAAAATACCGTCTTTTTTTTTTTTTTTTTTTCCCAAACCCCGAAAACCCTTTTCCCATTTTCATTTGTAACAGCCATTTAAATTTTGTTTTAACAAAGTAAAGGGTTTACCTCACAAAAATGCTTTCCCTTGCTTTTTTGCACAGGGTCTACACAAGCCATAGCAGATACTTCTTCTCTTGCTGTGGGGCATATGGACAAATCCACACGCAGACTTTACCTTTTTTAAAAAAAGGACACAAAAAAGACAACAAAAACTTTGGGGGAAAAAGGCCAAATTAAAAGGGGTGTGCAAAAGTGTGTGGGTTTTTATTATCTTGAAATTGCGCTTAGGAAATTTCCCGCGGAAAAAAAAGGGAAAATGATTCTCAACCCCGTAGCAGAGATTTTTTGGTTTGTTTTCAATTTTCAAAGCAAACCCCCGTCATTTTGGTGACCGGGGGTTTCTTTACGGGGGGGTCGATGCCGCTCTTCTTTAAAAATTAGAGGGGGGGGGGGGGGGGGGGGGGGGGGGGCCTTTTTTAATGGATTCGGGACTCCTTTTAATTTCCCCGCGCCCGGGTTTTGGGTTTGATGAATTTTATGCGCTTAACATTTTTTTTCCAAAGGGTTGCTTTGTTTAAAAGGGGGAGGGGGGTTTGGGGGGGAAAAGGAGTAATAACTCGGTGTTTAAAAATCGTGGTTCCCTTTTTTGTGATAGTTTCACCTGTTTGAAAGGATTCCCCCCCCACCTTTCCATTTAACAATGGAACAGTAGAAGAACCCTTTTTCCCATTTCCCAGCCCCCCCCCCCCCCCCCCCCCCCCCCCCCCTTTCCTTTTTGCCTCTTGTTTTTTTTTTAATCACGTCCTCCCTTTTTGCATTCGCGGTGTCCCGGGGGTTTACCCCTCCCCGCGCGCACACCACACCACAACACACACATACACACACACCACCAAACCACCCCCCCGCCGGCCGCAGCACGCACGCCCCACGCACGAAACGCATACCAGCCCCAGACAACACCCCAAAACAAACACAAACAAAGCGCGCCAAAACCCACCCCCACACACACACCACACACACACACACACACACACAACACCCACACACAAACACACACAAAACAACCACCACCCACAAACCCCACGCACGCAAGCACGCACGCCACCCACACAAACCCCACACACACACACAACACACACCCCACACACACACCCACAACACACACACCACTCTTCACACACACAAAAACACAAAAAAAACACACACACCCCCAAAAACAAACCAAACAAAAAAAACACAAAAACACCGCAACACAAAACACCACACCACCTAAGTTTCTATTTTAAAATTTTGGTTGGGGAAGAAAATGCACCCCAGGCTTACAGCCGCAACCCCCGTCTCAGTTTTACAGACGCCTTTGACCCAAGGTTTTTTTGTCAAGGGGGGTGGAAAACCCGGGAAACCAAGGTTGCTTGGGGTTTGGTTTGGGTTTTGGGGTTTGTTGGGGGGGTTTTTTGGGGGGGTTATTTTTGGGGGTTTTTTGGGGGTTTTTTTTGGGTTTGGTGGGGCCCCTTTTTACGGGGTTTTTTTGGGTTTTTGGGTTTATTTTTTTGTGTTTTTTTGTGGGTTTTTGGGGGGGTTGTTGTTTTGGTTTTTTTGGTGTTTTTGGGAAAAGAAGAAGTTTTTGTGTTTTGTGTGTGTGTATTGTGTGTGGGGTGTGTGTGTGTGTGGGGTGTGTGTGTGTGTTTGTGGTGTGTGTGTGTGTGTGGGGGGGGGGGGTTGTGTGTTGTGTGTAGTGTGTGTTTTGGTGTGGTGTGTGTTGTGGTGTGTGTGTGTTGTGTGTGTGTGTGGGGTGGGGGTGTGTGGGGTTTTTTGTGTTTTTGTGTGTGTTTTTGGGGTGGGGTTGTTTTGTTTTGTTGTCCGGTTTTTTTTTTTTTTTTTTTTTTTTGGTTTTGGGTGTGGTTGTTTTTGTGGGGGGGGGTGTTTTTGTTGTGTGTGTGTTAAAAAACTCAGAAACAGGGGCAGCATTAATTTTTTCTTTTTTTTTGGGATTGTTTTTGGGGGAAAAGTCCGGCGCGCGGGTCCCCCATGGGGTTTGTTGTTGTTGTGTTGGGGGGTTTTTTGGGGTTTTTGGGGTTTGTTTGGGGGGGGTTGGGGGGGGGTGTTTTTTGGTTTTTTGTTTGTGTTTTTTGTTTGTTGTGGTGTTGGGGAGGGGGGGGGTTTTGTTTTGTGTGTGTTTTTGTGTGTGTGTTTTGTTTGTGTGTGTGTGTTTTTTGTGTGTGTGTTTGTGTGTGTGTGATTTGGGGTTTTAAAGAGGAGGGGCCCTTTCCCAAATTGTACAAAAACCTAATTTATAATGGGGAATGCTTTTTTTTTGGAAAAAAAAATTAAAGGGGAAAAAAAAGGGAATTTAATAACCCGAGAAAGGAAAGGTTTTTTAATACTGAGGTCAGAAATGAGTTTAAAGTGAAAAGGGGGGGGAACCCTGTGCATGTGTTTTCAAAACAAAAAGGCCTTGCCCTAGCCATAAAATTTTAAATGGAAATCTTTTTTATCCCTTTATCCAACAGCCCAAACTTTTCCTTCTTTTTTCAAATGTGAAAACAAAAAGGAAATTTTTGGACTATTTTTTTGGGAAATAAAATTTAGGCATTTTTTTTGCAAAAAAATTTTTTTCTCTTTTGTGTGTGGGTGTGTGTGTGTGTTTTTGTGTGTGTGTGTGTGTGTGTGTGTGTTGTGTGTGCTGCGGTGGGTGTTTTTTTTTGGTGGTGAGGGCCTTTGCTCTGGGGGGCCGTGCGTTTTAAATTTGTTGTGTTTTTTTTGTGTGGGTTTTTTTGTTTGTGTTTTACCCTTTTTTCACCAAAAGGGCCTTTTGGACAAATGTGCTGTTTTCCCTTTTTTGTTTTCCCCTTTTTTTTCTTTTTCCCTCTTTCGTTCATTTGACCCTGCCGGAAACACCCACCACACAAGGTTTCAAAGCAAACTTTTTCCCCTCCATAAAAATTGGGATGACCCTTTTCCAAAACATGGTAGCTTAACGGGGCAAACCGGGTTTCCCAGTTCGCTGCCCCGTTTCCCCACTTTTTCGTTTTAAACGGGGAAGGGGCAGGGCTTCCGGGGGCGCAGGGGTTTTTCAGAAAAATTCCATTAGGCATATTTCCCCCCTCAGGGGAAATTTCCTGCGAAAAAGGCGTGTTATCTTTGGGGCGGTCAATTGGTTTAGAACCAGGGGGTTACGTCGGTGGCAATTGAACCGGGGGTTTAAATAAGGCGTCAAAAAAGGCGAGCGAAGAGGAAAAACCCAAATCATTCTTTGGGGAACTAAATTTCCCCCTTTTTTTCCTTTTTTTTTTATTTTAGGGTTTTATCCCATTAAAATTCCCCTCACCTTTTTTAAAAGGGGGGAAATTTTCGGGGAGAAAGGGGGGAAAACCCTTTTTTTTTATTTTTTTTTCCCATTTAAGGGGGAAAAATAAATTAAAGGGGCCCCATTAAAAATGTTTGGGGAGGATGATGGCGAAAAAGTTTTTTTTATTTGTTCCCAGGTTTGGTAAACAACTGTTTTGGGGAAATTTTAAAAATTCCAGAAAAACTCTTTATAATTTAAAAAAAGCCAAATCCCCCAAAACTTTGGTTAAAATTTAAAGTTTCCCGTAAACTCTTAATTAAAATTATAAATAGCCCAATTTAAAAGCCATGGGATGGTTTATTATACCTGATGGAAAAAAAAACCCCAAAATTCCCCACTGTAAGCCTATTTTCCACAGATTGAATTCAGGCTGCGTTCCTTTCCTTCGGTTTCATTGAGTTATTTTATATGAGGGAAAAGAAGGGCACCCAAATTTGGAAAAACAAGGAGAAGATTTTTAAAAAGTTTTATGATGGGGGATGAATCCCAAAAAAACCTACACAATTAGTGGGGGGGGAAATTTGAGGGTCGTGGGCCCGCAGTTCTACGTGCCCAAAAAAAAAAAAAAAGCCAAAGTTTTAAAACCCAAAAGGCCCGGGGTTGCTAAGGGCGGCAAGAAAAAAAAAAAGGAAACCCCAGGCCGGGCTTCAAAAATGGGGAGGATTGCCCTAACGCTGAAGGGGTGACAGGGCAGCGTGGGGGGAAAAAAATACACTGGGCTGTGTTTTGAAGCCAATTTTTAAAAAATTTACGTGCAAAAATAACATTCAAGTAAAAAACTCAATGACCGATAATTAATAAGCTGAAAATTCCCTGGTTTTGTCTGGTATAATTATTGGGCAGCCCCCCCTCCTCCCCACCTTTTTCCGGAATGTTCCAAAAAATTGTCTGAGACTTCTTGAGGGGGTGTGTGGAAAAAAATTTTTAAAAAAACAACGCCCCAACAAATTGCGGTCGACCCCAAATTGGAAAAATGTTTTTAAACTGGAAAAGCGTTGACCCAAAAGTTTAGAGTTTTTGAACAAAACCCTTTATAAAGGGTGATGGGCGTCTACACAGTCAATTTCATGGTTTAAAAAATTTGAACCAAAAACACTAGCCTCTTTACAGTCGTTAACCCCGTTGATAAAATTTGAACCAAAAAAAACTTAGCGTCTTTAAAGTCGATCCCTTTTTTCCCTGGTTTTAAATTTTAATTTGAACCAAAATCAAAAAAACGTTATACATTTGTTTTCCCCGTTGTTTAAAATTTAAACCCAAAATCACTAGGTCTTTTTCAGTCGGGTACCCTGTTTTATACATTTGAACCCAATCACCCAAGTTTTACGTCGATTTCCTGGTTTTTATAAAAATTTTTTCCACTCACTAGTGAGCAATTTTTCATTAAAAAAAACTTGGACACGGTTGGGTTAAAAGGAATTTAAAACGGTTTTTTAGCGGGTTTTATTGTATCCCGGGGGGGTTCTTTTTTCCTGAAATTTTCCATCGTTGTTCCGCCCCAGTCTGGGCAGCAGCTTCCCCTCCCCCTTTAAATTTTCCCCTTGGATGAAACCAAACAGTCCTGCGGGTTTTCCTTTTGACCCCCGGAAAAAAGCACTGGTCCCTTTTTGGGCCCTTTATATAAAACCCACAAAAAGTGGGAAAAGTCCCCGTAAAACCTCCCCGGGGTCCCGAAATTTGGGGCTTTTATAGGAAAGGGTGTTTTAAATTTTGGAGGGTCAAATGTTACGCACGAAAAAAGAAAAAAAAAATCCGTGAAAAAAACGGGTGAAAACGAGGTATTCTTTTTCGTGGATGGTGTCTTTATTTGGGAGCTCTGGGTGTACAACGGTTTAGAAAAAAAGTGAAACCCGGGCCTGGTATTAAGCCTTTCCCGTGACTGACGAGACATCTGTGTTGGACGAGACTTTTATACTGTTTTTATGGGCAGGATAGCTAAAAAAAAAAATGGGAGATGATGTTGTTGTAAAATAAAACTTTTTAAAGGGGAAAATTTTTAGGTTTCGGTGAATATAAAATTGTCCCCATGTTGGCCAAAAATATGGGTTTTTTGGGCGGCATTTTAAAAAAGAATCATGTTTGCCCGGCCGCTTTTTTAAATGCCCAAAAAAACAAAGTGTAGGAAAATATTGGGAGGATGTATTTGTGTTTTAAAAATACAAAATGAAATTTAAAAAGGCCGGGGGAAGTGGAACAATACAGACAGGAAAAGAACCAAGGGGAAAGTTTGGGGAAAGGGGACACTTCCAAAAGGGAGAAGATGGGGATTTTCATTTGTCAAAAAGGCAACCCGTACAAGGTTAAATCGAGGTGATTAACCCCGGGCCCGAAGGGCAGCCCCTAAAGAGAGCTGCAGAGAAATTTTTTCCCTTTTGTAGGTAAGATGCGGGAGGTTGATTTAAACGGAACCATAATTTTCCCAAAGGTCCCGGTTTGTTCTATTGTTTTTTTTTTTATTTTTTGTTTAAAAATCCCGTTTCTCCAAATTTTTTGCCCCAACACATTAAAATAAAAAAAACAAACACCCCCACACAACCCCCCACCCCCACCCCCGCACCCCCACGCACGCACGGCCCACGCCGCACGCAACCCCCCCAAAGCCCCCCAAAACACAACACACACAACCCCACCACACACACCCAAAACCCCAAGCACGCCGCACCCCCCACATGCGCGGGGCCGGGGGAAAAAGAGTAGGGGGGGGTAAAACAGGGCAGACAGACAGAAAAAGGGGACTCCATTAACAGTAAAGGGAAAATGCAGAAAGGATTTTTTGGGGCTGTTTTATTGGCTACCCCGTCCGGGTCTTCATTCCCCTGTGAAGGTTTTTCCCGTCTCTTTTTATGTGGTGACACCGAAAGTTTCCCCCCCCCCCCACCCCATGTTTTTTACCAGACCCCACACGTCCCCCATTTTCACAGCAACAAATTTTTCCTGACACCCTTTTCCCCAAACCCCCCCTGCTCCTGGCCTTTTTGTTTTCTGTTTTCCCTTCATCCTTGCTTTTAAACCCCAATCCTTTCCACACCGCAGGGGCAGGCCCAAATCCAGGCTGGGTGAAGGGGTCCCTTTGGGCCCGGTCAGAAACTGAACCCCAAATCGGGTTCCCCTTTTTCCCCTTCGCAGGGGGGGCCCTGGGCCCTTTTCCCCTTTCTGGGTCCCGTTCATCGATCTGGGCATGGGCCTTTTAGACTTGATAACCCAAAGATGGCCCCCCCGGGAGTGGAACATCCCAAAAGTACACAATGTTCTGGCAGGCAAAGGGGAAACCCGAAAGTTTCCATTTAGCCTTCTGGGTTTGGGTTGGGGGGTGCAGGATATTTGTCCCCTTTTTTGGTTTATGAAGGCGTTATGCCCAGGGGGTTGGATTGTTAAACAACAAAAAAAAGTGGACGGCTGTCTTGAGGGGAAAAAGGTCCCTTTCCCAAAAAAGTTTTTGTAGGGGAAAAAGGGAACGTCCCTTTTTTCCGTTTTCAGGTTTTTTCGTTTCCGTGTTGTGTGTGTGGTGTGTTGTGTGTGTGTGTGTGTGTGTTGCTGTGTGTTGTGTGGGGGTTGGGGGTGTGTGGGGGGTTGGTGGTTGGGTTTGTTGGTGGGGGGTTGGGGGTTGGGGGGTTGGGGGTTGGGGGTTTGGGGGGTTCCTTCTTCTTCCTTTTCTTTTTTTTTTTTTTTTTTTTTTTTTTTTTTTTTTTTTGCCTTTTTGTTTGCTTTTTGTTGTTTGTTTGTTTTTTTTTCCCCCTTTCCTCTTAAAAAAAATACCCCCATGACAGAAAAAGGGATCAATGTACATGTGGGATTAAATTTTTTTAAAGACGGTTTGGGTTTTCCCCCGCGGTTAGTGCATGCAAAAATACTTTTTGTTACTCTAAGGCATAAGTTTGCTTCAACAAAATTTACGAAAAAAAAGGGTTTGAGAGGGAAAGGGAGTGTTCAAAAAGAAAGGTGTCAATAACAGGCTACTCGATAAGAAGGGGTTTAAAACGCCGGGCAGAAATACGGCAGAAAGCAGAGGTTAAAAAAAGAAGGTTTGTACGGAAAAAAAAAGGCATTGACTGCTCGCCAAAAGCGTCCAGTAGAAACGCCCACCACTTACTATTCTTCTCTTTCATTTCAGTCTGTCTGTAAATGCATATTCATTGGCTAGACTTTGCATTGCAGTCGAGAGTTTAATCGTTTCCACGGGTCAGCCTATCGATCTTGGCGTAGGCGTAGACTTCAAGAAAAGCCATCCATTCAGAAGCCTGGGAAAAATATTCTGGATCTCTGAGATCTTGAGGTGGCCACCCCTTACCCGGCCATCTTTGTTTGATCAGGGTGACATCCCTTTACTGTCTGGCGAGAGAAACTTCCTGTTTGGGAATGAAGGATGTCTACCCCCCCCCCCCCCCCCCCCCCTCCTAAAAAAAAATAAAGAAAAGAAAAAAAACTCTTGCAGCTTTAATAATGAGAAAATATAATCGCGAATATTTCTGTGGGAGATTGTGATAAAAGAGACGTATGTCAGTGTTATGCTTTTTTTTCTCCCTAAATGAGAACATTCACTTTGATATTCTATTTTCCCTTTATGTACAGAAAAACAAAATCCAGATCACTGTGCCCTGCAGGTCGTTTTTTCTGACATGAGATATGAATGTTCTACGAAGAGAGTCCGACAACCTTCGCAGTAAAAACATTTCGTGTAGTGAAAATAACGATATTAAATATTCTGGCATCGTTATCAGCTGAAAGAGAGCGACACGATGTTGACAGGTACGCTTTTTCTTCTCCGCATCGAAGATGTCTTGAATCATCAGACAGGAGTCTCTCTCTCTCTCTCTCTCCTCTCTCCTCTCTCTCTTCTCTCTATCTCTCCTCTCTCTCTCTCTCTCTTGTTTATGAGGTGCAAGACATTGATATATATCGAATGGTGTGTGTGTGTGTGTGTGGTGGTTTTTGTGTGTGTGCCATGTGGGTGTTTATAAGATTTTTTTCGAGTGCATACACACACACACACACACACACACACACACACACACCCCACACACACACACACAAACACACACAACACACACACACACACACACACACACCACACACACACACACACATACACACACACACACACACACACACACACACACACACACACACACACACACACACACACAAATACACACACAAACACACACACATATACACACACGCACGCCCACGCACGCACACATGCATGCACTCTCAAGCACACACACACCACACACACACACAAACAAAACACACACACAACCACACACACACACAGACGCACGCACGCACGCACGCACGCACGCACGCACGCACGCACGCACGCACGCACACACACACACACACACACACACACACACACACACACGCACACCATACTCATACGTACGACATATCGGTTCATGGCGTAGTTACAGATGTCCTTTGGGTATTGGTTAATCTGTCGATAGCGTTACAGCAACGTGTGTTGGGGTAGTGGGATGGTTACAGGTTCACTGTGTCGATAGCGTTACAGCAACGTCTGTTGGGGTAGTGGGATGTTACAGGTTCACTGTGTCGATAGCGTTACAGCAACGTGTGTTGGGGTAGTGGGATGGTTACAGGTTCACTGTGTCGATAGCGTTACAGCAACGGTGTGTTGGGGTAGTTGGATGTTTACAGGTTCACTGTGTCGATAGCGTTACAGCAACGTCTGTTAGGGTAGTGGGATGTTAAAGGTTCACTGTGTCGATAGCGTTACAGCAAGTTGTTGGGGTAGTGGGATGTTTACAGGTTACTGTGTCTGGTGTACGGCAGTATGGAATGCCCATAACCTTCTCGTCCTCCCCATCTTCTTGACCTTCCCTGAACAGGACTGAACTAGATTCACCCATTTACTGTTGCGTGGAGAGAGAGAGAGAGAGAGAGAGAGAGAGAGAGAGAGAGAGAGAGAGAGAGAGAGAGAGAGAGAGAGAGAGTGGGGTGTGTGTGTGTGTGTGTGTGTGGTGTGTGTGTGTGTGTGTTGGTGTGTTTCAAGCCGTAAAAAACAAAACAAAACAAAACTCACGAGTGGTTCGAATTTACAACCGTCAGTTCCAGAGTCAAACGCTCTAAACACTGGCCTAGGGGCCCCTTCATTTCGGTGATGTCTGTCAGGTAATGAGAGCTCCATCAGTGCTTTTTTTTTGTACTCCCAGTTCTCATAGAACAGAAGTACTTTACAACGGGAACGAAAAAATGCTGTCTGTGTGTGTGTCTGTCTGTCTGTCTCTCCGTCCGTGGTCAAAATGTGTTCCACTCGCTCAGACAAAACTACTGAGCCGATCTGTCTGACAAATTGTAGGTATGTTCATTATGGGTCACGGATGATGCCCAATGTTTTATTTTACCGTTGTATCCGTTACTAACGGCTATAACGGCCCGTAACGGTTTTTCTTCTTTATGAAATATCTCAGAAAGTACTTGGCCGATCTTTCTGAAAATTTGTAGGTATTTTCATTATGAGTCACGGATGATGCCCGACGTTTTATTTTGCCGTTATACGGTCCATAACAGCTTTCTTCTTTATGGAAATCTCAGAAAGTGCTTGGCCGATCTTTGTGAAAATGTGTAGGTATATTCATTATGGGTCACAGATGATGGCTGATGTTTACGAGAATAGCCGTTACTAACGCTATAACGCCCCAAAAAATTTTTTTTCCTTTTTATGGAATATCTCGGCGTATTCAAGAAAACTGGGAGTACGTTTATATGCTTTGCATCTTGTGCTGAATACTGCGGGCACTGAAATGTTTGGTCCTTAGTCTGAGGATTCCATTGATCGGCTGCTATCGTCGGCTTTGCAAGTCTGTATGTTTCTTCATAGCTATCGTCAAGGAAACGTTTCAAGAGGGGGAGTGGGACGGGGAATAGTGGGGAAGTGGGGGGGGGGGCGGTGCACTAAGACAGTCAGACAGCTAAGGGGGTGTGTGTGTGTGTGTGTGTGTGTGTGTGTGTGTGTGTGTGTGGTGTGTGTGTGTGTGTGTGTGTTTGCGCGGGCATGCATGTGTGTGTGTGTGTGTTGTGTGTGTGTGTGTGTGGTGTGGTGTGTGTGTGTGTGTGTGTTTGTTGTTTAGGCGTCTGCGTGCGGGGCGCGCGCGTGTGTGTGTGTGTGTGGTGTGGCGCGCCTGTGGTGTGTTGTGTGTGGGTGTGGGTGTGGGTGAGTGGGTGAGTGCGTGTGTACGTACGCGGTGCGTGCGTGCGTGCGTCGTGCGTGCGTGTGTGTGCGTGTGTGTGTGTGTGGTGGGGTGTCTGTGTGTTGTGTGTGTGTGTGTGTGGTGTGTGTGTGTGTGTTGTGTGTGTGGTGTGTTAGGGCACGCTTGAAGAAAGTAGGGGGTAAGGGGGGGGGGGGGGGTCAGATGACATGGAGAAGCAGGGCATGGGCCGTAGGGATCAGAAGGCATGGAGGAAAGGGGGTGAGGGGGGGCGGGTGATGGTAATCTGGCCTACCTGTGAGGAACTATTTCTCAGATCCGTGTCTGGCCATAGGATTGTCAGACTGACAACTACTTCTGCAAGTTGCTCCGAGCAGAATCATTATTGTTTGGTATTGAGGGGATATGTTCTTTATTACGTTGTTTTGAGTTACAGTTGAAAATAATCTAACAATCATATTCCGGCTGTATGATGATTTGTTTCATTTATGGAAGAGGAGCTTGTAAAATTCTCTATTCAAATCTGCATACCGATTGCACAGTGTTTGAGAGCAAGGAGAGAGAGAGAGAGAGAGAGAGAGAGAGAGAGAGAGAGAGAGAGAGAGGAGAGAGAGAGAGAGAGAGAAGAAGGACTCAAGACTCAAGACTCAAAAACTTATTACTCAAGGATAGAGATTTTAGGCAGTGCCTATTCTTCCAATCTGTACTTGCTATTCTACAACATTCAACTAAACACACTGCACATATTAATAATGGTAGAAACAATGAAGAATATAGCAACATTATAATAATAACAATAACAATAGTAATAAGAATAATAATGATTAAAAAAAAAAAATTCCATTACAAAATTACACAACATAATCAGAGACGTACGTGCGCGCTCACATGCACGCACACGCCCACACATACACGCACGCACGCGTACACCCACACCACACACCACACACCCACCACCCACCCACACATACATACATACACATTTTCATCAGCTAATATAGAGGCAAACATAAAAGTAGGGCGTTCAGACTATGATCAAAAGAGTTAGATTTATTGTTCAAGTAATGTTTATGTATTGCTGATTTGAAGGACGGCAGTGATTGACATGTTTTGGCAGACGGAGGAAGAGAGTTCCACACAGATGGACCAAAAAATGCAAAACTAGATTTGAACAAATCAATGCGGAACTGGAAATTATTATTTGAATCTATCGCGTTTTAGGGGCATTTGGTAAACGAGCATAGATAGATTGCATGCTTTAACATGGGGAAAAAAAAAGGGGGAGAGGAGAGAGGAAAGGAGAGAGAGAGGAGAGAGAGGAGAGGAGAGGGAGGAGAGTGTGTTGTGTGTGTGTGTGTGGGTGGTTGGTTTTGTGGTTTCAAGCGAAAAAACAAAAAAAACAAAACTCCCGAGGGGGTTCAAATTTAAAAACCGTATTTCCCGATCAAACCTTAAAAAACGGGCCCCCCTAGGGCCCCTTCTTTTGGATGATTTTGTCGGGAATAAGCCCATCAGGCTTTTTTTTTTACCCCCAGTTCTCTGAACGGAAGTACTTTACAAGGGGAACAAAAATCGCCCTGTGGTGGTCTGTCTGTTGTTTTTCCCGTCCGGGTAAAAATGGTTCCATCGTCAAGACAAAACACTGACCGATCTCTCTGACAAATTGGGGATGTTTAGGTAGGGATAGCCCATGTTTTAAATTTTCTGTTGTACCCTTCAAACGGCTATAAGGCCCGTAACTTTTTTTCTTCTTTATGAAATATCTCGAAAGTACTGGCCCATCTTTCTAAAAAATTTGTGGTATTTTCATTATATCACGGAGATGCCCGACTTTTATTTTCCTTTTAAAAGGGTCCATAACATTTTCTTTATGGAAATTTCCAGAAAGTCTTGCCGTTTTTGGGAAAAATGGTGGTAATCTTTAGGGGCACAGTTTGGGCTGATGTTTACGAGAAACCCCTTTATAACCTATAAGGGCCCCAAAAATTTTTTTTTTTTAGGGAATTTTGGGTTTTTCAAAAAAGGAGAAAGTTTATATGTTTTGATCTGTGCGAATACTGGGGGGCCAAAAATTTTGGCCCTTAGTCTGGGATTCCTTGATCCCTATCGCGGCTTTGCAAGTTTTTATTTTCTTCATAGCTACCCCAAGGAAACGTTCAAGGGGGGAGGGGGGGACGGGGAATGGGGAAGTGGGGGGGGGGGGGGGGCGGTCACTAAGCCTCAGCACAAGGGTGTTTTTGGTTTTGGGTTTGTGTGTGGTGTGGGTTGTGTGGTGTGTGTGTGTGTGTGTGTTTCCCGGGGGCGCGTGTGGTGTGTGTGTTGGGTTTTGGTGTGTGTGGGGTGTGGTGTGTGTTGTGTAGGGTTTTTTGTTTGTTTAGGCGTTCTCCCGGCGCGCGCGCGCCCCCGTGTGGTGTGTGTGGGTTTGTGCGCGCGCCCTGGTGTGTTGTGTTGTGGGTGTGGGTGGGGTGAGTGGGTGAGTGGTGTTACTCGGCGTGCGTGCGTGCGTCGTGCGTACGTGCGTGCGTTTTGGTGCGTGTGTTGGTTTTGGTGTTGTGTGTCTGTGTTTTTTGTGTGGTGTTTTGTGTGGTTGTGTTGTGTTTTGTGGTGGGGTGTGGTTTAGGGCACGTTGAAAAAAGTAGGGGGTAAGGGGGGGGGGGGGGGGGGGGTCAGATACAGGGGGAAAAGCGGGGAGGGGCCGAAGGGGTCAGAAGGCAGGAGGAAAGGGGTGAGGGGGGGGGGGGGGGGTGGTAATTTGGCCTCCCCTTTAGGAACTATTTCCAATCCGTGTTGGCCATGGGTTGTCAGACGACAATACTTCGGGCAAGTGTCCGACAGAATCATTTTTGTTTTTGGATTGAGGGGGGATGTTTCTTTATGCTTTTTTTTGGGTTACAGTTTAAAAAAAAGTAATAAAGATTTCCGGGTGTTGATAGTTTTTTTATTTTTTGGAAGAGGGCATTGTAAAATTTTTCCTATTCATTCCATACCCATTTCCAAGTGTTTGAGGCAAAGGAGAGAGAGAGAGAGAAGAGGAGAGGAGAGAAAAAGAGAAGAGAGAGAGAGAGGAGAGAGAGAGGAAAAAATTGAACACTGAACAATTCGAGAAGAGAGAAGAGAGAGAGAAGGGGGAGAGAGAGACAGAGGGGGGGGGTGGGGGGGTGGGGGAGACTTTGATAAGCGAATTCTTTATATTCAATGCTGGTGGGGAAAGATTTAATGGTGGGAAAGTAATACCCCCCTGTTATACAATCGCAGTTGGAAGGCAGTGGCATACCTCCCATCCTCAACGCGACCCCCTGAATCAGGTACCCCGAAAGTACTGCCCTTGGGCGAAGCGATAACTTTCCAAACCCTTGACCCCCCGTGGGTTAAATTTACGATCGCCCTCCCAGTTTAAAGCCGTAACCAATGGGACCGTGGTTTCCCTCCCTAGCAGGGTTTTTGTCAGCAAGTGTGGAGATTACCCGCCGCCGTGCGAAGGGTTGCGTCGCGGACTCCCCCTGGGAGGGCGGGGTTCGATTCCCCCCGGGCCGTGGGATTTTTTTTGTCCCCACGACCCCCTGTTGGTTTAGTTGGAAGGACCCACAGTCTTTTTTATCCTTTAATACGCGTCCCGAGAGCGAATTTTTTAAAAACTACGGTGTCTATACTCTCGGGCCCGGTTACGCCGCGATACATCAGGAAAATAAGGTAAAATACAGTCCCCCTCATAGAGTCCCAGACCGGGAAAGGAAATCCCCAGCAACGCCCTTATGTCATTTCATCGATCCCAGAAAAAAAATTCAAAAACTATGGCCCTTACCGTGTTGTCGCTGACCCCTGTTTTATGTCCCCTTTACGTTTATGGCCCTTGGGTTGGTTTCCCTCTGTCGGCAAATTCAGGGGTGTCGGGGAACGGGCGGTGGCGTCCCCCGGGGGGAAAAATTTTTGCGGCTGCTTTCCCCGTCGGGTCCGCGACTAAGCAATTATTGCGTCATAGGGGGGTTTATGTGGTGTCCGCATATATATCGAACAGGGCCCCCTAACACCACCGAAGTGACTCGGCCGCATGCATGTCTTTTCCGGTGGGTTTGTAACGACTTTACATGGGCTGCCCCCGTGGATCGCCGGTGCCGGGGCTGCGGCAGGCTGTGGCTGTGGACGGGGTCCCGGAATGAGAGGCGTGGATGCGGTGCCACTGAGGTGGCACAGAAGATGGCACCAAAAAAATGGAGCTACTTGAGTACCTATTTTTACTGGATTCCGCAGGGCCCTTGAGATTTTGCCTTTGTCTGATGATTCCATCGACCCGTGCTTCAACCTTGCAGTCTACAGCTCTGTATTGGTCCATAACAAAAACAAACGTTTCATGAACTAACTTCCTTGCACATTTGGGCGAGGGAGAAGAGGTTCAGGGTGAAGGTACGGTGGGGAGGAGGGGAGGGGACACAAAGAAAGCGTGCGTGCGCGTGCGTGCGTGCGTGTGTTGTGTGTGTGTGTGTGTGTGTGTGTGTGTGTGTGTGTGTGTGTGTGTGTTTGGGTGTGTGTGTGTGTGTGTGTGTGATGTGTTATCCGTGTGTGTGGTGTGTGTGTGTGTGTGTGTGTTGTGTTGTGTGTGTGTCTGTGTGTGTGTCTGTGTGTTTATGTGCGTGCGTGCGTGCGTGCGCGCGCGTGTGTTTGTGTGTGTGTGTGTGTGTGTTTTTGTGTGTGTGTGTGTGTTTATGTGCGTGTGTGTGTGTGTGTGTTGTGTGTGTGTGTGTGGTGTGTGTGTGTGTTCACGCGCTTGCTTCCATGTGTAATGTAATGTAATGTAAAAAGGATAATTATAGAGCGCTGTACCTCGCAAGAGCCCAAAGCGCATATTACAGAAAAACATGAAAAAAATAAAATTCTTATTAAAAAGCGCGCGATACACACACACACAAAACCCCCACCCCCCAAAACAACACAACACACACAACACCACACCAAAAACCCCCAAATACACACACACACAAAAAACCACACCAACACCCGCGGGGGAAAAAAACAACAAAAAACCCAAAAAAAACAGCTCTCACACGCAGACAGACACAGGAGCGCTTTTCCCCGCAAACAGCGCACATTTGGTAACGGGTATCTTTAATCTGAGGGAAAAGGTGTGTGTTGTGTGTGTGTGGTGTGTGTTTGGTGGTTTTGGTGTGTGTGTGGTGTGCCGGCGCCGCCACAGATAGACCACCACACACAACAACACCCCCACACCCCCACACACACAAACCCCACACACACACCACACACACAACACAAAACCCGATGACAGAGTGTGTTGTGTTTTTGTGTGGTGTGGGGTTTTCTTTTATAAATGTGTGTGGCGTATGTGTGCGTGCGCGCGGGCGCGGCCCGCGGGGTGTGTTGGTGTGTGTGTGGGTGTGTGTGTGTGGTGGTGTGTGTGCGCGCGGGCGTGTGTTTGTGGTGTGTGTAAATGTGAGTGGTGAGTGAGGGTTGTGTGTGTGTGTTGTGTGTGTGGTGGTGTGTGTGTTTTGGGGGTGTGTGTGTGTAAAGCGTGCGTGTGTGTTTTGTGGTGTGGTGTGGTGTGTGTGTTTTTTGTGGTGTTTTGTTGTGGTGTGTTTGTGTTTTGTGTGTTGTGTTGTTTTGGTTGGGGTTTTTGTGTTTTGTTTTGGTGTTTTTGGTGGTTTGCGGTGTGTGTATGTGGAGAAAGAAAGAGAGAGAGATGGGATGTTTTTTTAACATGCATAACCATCTGGAGGAGGAGAGAGAGAGAAGAGAAAAGGGGGGGAAGAGAGGGGAGGAGAGAGAAAGAAGAAGACAGAAGAGAGAGAGAGAGAGAGGGAGAGAGAGAGAGAAAAAGAGAGGGGGTTGGGGGGGGGGGAAGGGGGCAGTTCGGGAGAGACGGGAACCGGGGGACGGGGAGGGGGGAGTGGGGGAGGGGGGGGGGGGGGGGGGGGGGGGGGGGAATGACTCCTGATTGAAATCTGGCCTTTTTTTTTTTTTTTTTTTTTTTTCTTTTTTTTTTTTTTTTTTTGACGGAAAATATTTTTTACATCGGTTTCCGGCAAATAAGTAAAAAGACTGACAATTTTTTGTCAATGTTTCCGGGTTTCTTTTTGGTGTCAGGGAAACATGTTCTTCAAAGTGTTTTTTGTTTGCAACAGAAAAAAATTGATAACTTTTCGTTTTTCCAGTTCTAATTATATTTCACGTCGGGGGGAGCATTTTTCTAAAATTCTTTATAATGCATACGATCGCGAGAGAAAGAGGAAAAAGAGAGGGGGGGGAGGGAGAGAGACGAGACACGGGAAAGGAAAAAAGAAAAAAAGGGGGGGGGAAAGAAAAAAAAAGGGGGGAAAAAGGGAGAGGGGTTGGGGGAGGGAGGAATGAGGAAAAGGGAAAAAGGGAGGAGGAGGGGGGGGGAGAGAAAGAGGGGAGAGAAGAAGAGGGGGGAAGAAGAGGAGGGGAGAGAGAGAGAGAGAGAGAGAAGGGGAAAGGGAGGAAAAAAAAAAGGAGAAAGAGAAGATAGAAAGAAACTTTAAAAAAAAAAAAAAAATTTTATTTAAAAAAAAACCCAAAATTATTTTTTAAAATATTTAAATTTAATTTTTTTAAAATAAATTTTTTTTTATTTTTTTTTTTCAGCACCTTCCAAATTTCCCCGGGGGTCACCCCCAACACCTTGGCGTAAAAAAGAGTTGACCTTTTGGGTTTTAAACAATTTTCTTTTGTGGGCATTTTTGCGTTTTCATCCCCAAACCTCCCAAAACCCCAAACCCCCCCCGGCCAGGCCCCAAAAACCCCCAAAACCACACCAAACAACAAATCGGTTTTCCCCGAAACCCCTTGGGGCCCCAAACAAAAACACACACACAAAACCCCAACACACACACACACACACAACACACACCACACCCCCCCCCACCACACACACACCACAACACAAAACACACCCCAAAACACACACACCACACACCCACACACACACCACAACCCCCACACACACCACCCCCAAACCCCAAAAACAACCCCACACACACACACCCCCCCCCAAACGGCGAGCGCGGCAAGGGCCACGCAACGCCCCGCACACACAACAAACACACACACCACCCCAAACAACCCCCAACCCACACACACAAAAACGCAGGGCCACTACGAGCCCGAAGCCAAACTGAACTCGAATCAGTTATAAAATTTAAAAAAAGGGTTTTCAAACCCTGCCCCAAATGTTTTTTTTTTGTTGTTTTTTTGTGTTGTTTTTTTTTTTGTCTTTGTTCGTCGTCGAAATTTGTTGTTGTTGTGCTATGTCTTTTTTGTCTTTTTTTCCCAATCAAGTTTGCTTTGACGGGGAGTAGTTTTTCCGATGTTGTTTTTCGGCCTTTGAAAGTTTTCCTCATGTTTTGAATTTGAATTAAAGTTGCATGTGGAAAAGTTCCCCTCTGTATACAAAAATTTCACGAATAAGCAGTATCTCATGTGTTGAAAGTATAAACCCAGAAAAATAATTACAAAAAAAAAAAGGGAAAGATTCATGTTGTACATTGTGTGGATGTCGTCCGTGTCTTTTAAATGGATGATTCAGAATTTGGAAAATGGTTTTAACACTCCCTTTTAACTTCCCCCGCGGTCTCTTCAAGCCGTTGTTTATCTTTTTAATGTTTTCACTTTGGGCTATTCGTTTACTTATATTTAGTTTCAAACATGTTTATGCGTTTTTTTTTTATGTTAAATGTATGCAAAAAAGTATTTAATATTTACTACACGCAGTGTCGTGTCTGTTTGTGATAGTAATTTTATTTAGCAGATTTGATAATGACCAGTGGGTGTACGGGTTTTTGATGTATATTTTTTTCAGTAGATTTGTCCAAATAATTCTAACCCCCTCTAATGATAAAAACCCCTTTTTTCTAACCCTTTTCTGTATAAAACCTTTCTTTCTTTATTTCCTTTTTTTTTTTTTGTTTTTTTTTTCTTTTTTTTTTTTTTTTTTAAATCTAATGAAAACAAAATCGGCTTGCGCGTTTTAAAGCAATTTTGAAAAATGTCTTAGAAATTTTGGGGGGGGGAAAAACGACAAGGATGACCACTGAATAGGAAGCAAGGGGAACCTTTGGTCAAGTAACTACAGATTTTTTTCCCGTTCCTTTTTTCGTCTAAAAGTGAGATTGAGTGTGGGCTTATGGGGGTGGAAAGGAAACAAAGTACGCGTCCGTAACAGGCTGCCGGCAAAATCCACAGCGACAAGAAAACTGTCTGGGGAATATCCCGAAAAAAATCACAGGTTTTTTTTTGTTTTGTTTTTTGTGTTTTCTTTGCCCCGGACTAGTAGACCTTTTTAGGGGTTTTCAATTCAAAACCCGGTCCAAAATCTTGTTCTGAAATTGTTCAAGGAAAAAATTCATATACCGAAAAAGGGGTGAAAACCCAAAGCCTAAATGGGGATGGTCTAAGCTGATGGTTTTCCCCCCGGTCCACGGATGGTGGACAGAGGGCATTGGTGTGGGTCTCTGTGGCAATGAAGACCCTTCCTGAAGCACAGAGCTCCAAGGCTGCGTGGAAAGGGGCCCCCAAGGGTGGGGCCCCGTCTTCTCCCATTGTCTTTTCCGGATTCGGCTGCTCTGTCGCTCGAATTCTGTTGCCCGGGACAATTTTTCTTTTCCCCGGTTCTGCCAAAAAACAAAATTTCCTGAAAGCATGTCGATGTTGCAGCTTCGGGTTGGGGAAATTTAAAGGGGTTTTTGTACCTCTTAGAGCCCTTTCCTTGGGACGTTTTTCCCTTCCTTCTTTTGTCCTAGGCAGATCTTTGGGTTCTGCGGGCCCCCGTTCGAAAACGTGTTTCCTAAGCAGGCTTTTTATGAGTATCACCCCTGTGGGAGGCCCCACTTCTTCTGGACCTGTAGGGTAGACATTCTGTCTTGCCATTTGATGCTGCAGATCTTGCGCAAGCATTGTCCGTGGAACTGTTCGAGTTGTTGGATGTGTCGGCGGAATGGTGGTTCAAGTCTCACAACAGTAGAGGAGAACACTCAGAACCACAACTCTGTAGCTGAACAGTTGATACCTGACAGCAATGTGCTGAGAGCGGAGGGCGTTTCGCTTGATTTCTCACTCCCTGGTAAAAAAAAAAGGGAAAAAAAAGAAAAAAGAAAAAAAGGAAACGTCAAAAAGTGAATGGCAAAAAAAAGAAGAAAAAATACTACAAAAAATACATGTTAAAAGTCATATGGCGCATCAGCAATACAGAATGCGCAGTGCGTACAATTGTCACCACTAGCTGCCACAGCGCACAGAAGAAAAGATGGTGGCATGTCATAAATTTGATGAGAAGTAATGGAACCGTGAAACAGTTTCCAGAACGAAGACAGGAGAATGGCCCACAAGAGCAGGAAATTAGAAACCTACAGTAAAGAAGGACGGAAAAGAACAGGAAGTTATAGAGAGTGATAGTAAAGAGGACGCTATCAGCACAGAACTCCCAAAAGGGGAGGGGGGGGGTGCAACTGTACTGGAAGAGCCCTCCAGGATCCCAACTGGGACGTTTCGACAGGTAAAGTACACAACAACAAACGCAGACTGAAACAAAAGCTTCACTGTAGCTAGTACCAGACAAGACCTTTTTCCCTACGGAGAGAGAAGAGAGAGAGAGAGAGAGAGAGAGAGAGAGAGAGAGAGAGTTCCGAACATTGCGTAACCAGCCTGCTCCGACGATGAAAGTTAAACAAAACGGCGCAAAATGTCATTACTACACAGACAACCGAATGTCACAGTCCGATTCATTCCCCCTTTTAAGACTTCAGTAATCTACGGCCCATTTAACGTCCCCTTGAATTCAACTCGGTGTTTTATCCCTAACGTAAAACGTCCCCTCGAATTCAACTCGGGGTTTTATCCCTAACGGTAAAAGTTCAATTCACAAGGACCGTGAACCCTCTGGGGAAAATCATACAAGGGGCGATGCTCTCCTCACGCATCAGGCAGATTTCTTCTGGAAATCAGTCGCGACCCAAGTGAGCTTTTTCCTTTCTTTTTCAACCATCTGGCAGACAACGTTCACTGTATGTCCCCTGAGGACTTCTCCGTAACATCGAAAGGGCTCGTGCTTAAATCAAAGTTCCCATGGTCACAGGAACAACTCGAGCTTTTCGAAAATTGGTAACGCAAAGGTAGGAGTGTGTGTGTGTGCGTGTGTGTGTGTGTGTGTGTGTGTGTGTGTGTGTGTGTGTGTGTGTGTGTGTGTGTGTGCGCGCGCGTGGTGTTGTTGTGTGTGTGTGTGTGTTGTGGTGTGTGTGTGTGTGTGTGTGTGTGTGTGTTGTGTGTTGGTTGTGTGTTTGTGTGTGTGTGTGTTGTGTGTGTTGTTTGTTGTTGTTGCACGTATGTATGTGTGTGTGTGTGTGTGCTGTGTGTATGTGTGTATGTGGTGTGTGTGGTGGCGTGCGTGCGTGCGTGCGTGCGTGCTGTGTGCGTGCGTGCGTGTCGTGCGTGCGTGGTGTGTGTTGTGGTGTGTGTGTGTGTGTGTGTGTGTTTGTTTGTTTGCACGTATTATGTGTGTGTGTGTGTGTGTGTGTGTGTGGTGTGTGTTTGTGTGTTGTGTGTGTGTGTATTGTGTGTGTGGGGTGTTTGTTAGAGAGGAAAAGAGAAAGAGAAATTTGTTATGTTGGTCTGTCTGTTTGTCTTCTCTGCCTGTCTTTGTATGTGTGTGAAAACAAGTCAATGTGTAGAAAAATTCGGGGCGCAC
>JAFLJL010000427.1:0-54136 GCA_018398815.1 Conus ventricosus | reverse complement strand
GACACTGGCTGGGTCTCGCCAGCCCCCAGCCAGAAATGACGTCATACCTCCTGTCGATTGGTTGAACGTGCACACGTGACATTTGAGCTCGTTGCCTAATGATTAAAAATGCACTAGCCGCCTGCACGCCCGGCTGCACACAAGCTTGTTGGCGGTCTCAAAGGCCAATATTGATTGGGGTAGTCTGGCAGCAGTCGTGTCAAACCATATACGTTTTTAGTTCATTTTATGTCTCTGTAGAGAATGTAAAAATGTTCGTTCACGATCACCCATGTTATTCTGCACGGAAACCCCCGTTTCAATGTGCTAATTACGTCAATATTTGGCAGTTTTGGCGTGTTAATTTTGTTTGTTAAAAGGTGTTAAATTTGGCCAAAACTGATATGAGATGGACGCGATTAGTATGTGAAAAAGGGGGTTTTCGTGCAGAATCACATGGGTGGTCTTGAACGAACATATTTACATTCTCTTCTCTACATCCACATCGTTGACAGACGGGCTTGTATATAGCACATCTTTATCCTGCCAACACCCTTTCTCCTGAAAATGCGAACAGGGTTGACAAAATCTACCCAATGATCATTTCGGACAGGAGAGGGCTTTTCACGGTAATCCTTGCCCTGCTTTTCCAAACTTACATTATTCAGCCAACATTCCCTTTTGCCAAACCTCCTTCCCCTCCCCAGCCACGCTGACAGAGAGAGAGAGAGAGAGAGAGAGAGAGAGAGAGAGAGAGAGAGAGAGAGAGAGAGAGAGAGAGAGAGAGAAGAGAGAGAGAGAGAAGAGAGAGAGAGAGATGTTTGTTTGTGTGCTTGCGTATATTCAACTCCGTGCGCTGCATGAGGACATATGGGCACTGCTGTGCTGTCTGTAGTGATGCATGAGCATACGTATAAGCATGATGCTGTGTCTCCAAGAAACTAGAAGTACCACCCACAGACCATTGCATGTGGATGACTTCATATAGTCTTTCAAAAGTATGATGGACGAAGATTAGCTATGATAAGAAGAAACAACGTTTAAAAAATTGTCCAGGGTTGGCTTAGAAAAACGGTGTGGCAGCACACATGAACCGATAGCGTGAGATTGGAAAGACCTGATGGTAATGCGAAAAGCCTTGTACTCATCAAGGCATACAATACATCCAGGTTCCCAAACATCAAAAATGACTTGGACTTTTTTGTGGAGATAGACGATGAATTTGGAGACTCTGTAACGTCCGGGAAAGACCGGAGGACACTGGGAAAGACCAAAACCCAAAGGGGCTCTGTGGGCTGGCTCCCCACTTTGCCTTAAACATGTGGCTACTAAAAATAAAAGGAAAAGATGCTCCCAGGATTCACCGAAAGGGGGAGAGAATGATGAATCCATCGGTGCTCAACCAATCACGACTGCAAATCCCAAACGGACTATGAACATGGACCAAATGGAATATCCATGTGTCTGTGGAAAGCGTTTCGCTACCACCCGTGGCATGAAGATCCACAGAACAAAGATGGGATGTGTGAAGACTCACCTGAATGAGCAGCAGCGCACTGCATCAGCAGATAAGACGTCGGAAGACCAAGGCCAGGATTTAAACCACAGTGCCAAGGACATCCACGCTGTTGGTTCGGATGAGGAATTTGCACAGGCCCTCGATGCCAGGCGCCTGAAACTCAACCTGCCACGAGCAAACGAAACTGAAGATTGGGAGAAACTGGATGCAAAAATCGTCCAAAGACTCGATGCACTGATAGGGAAAAGCACCCTGGAACACAAACTAGCCACATATGGGGACATTGTGTATGCCACATGTAGAGACGCCTATGGAGTAAAACTACCCAAAGAGAAAACACCTGCAAAGAAATCCAGACGCCAAGAAAAGATGGACAAGATCAGAGTCCAAAAGAACAACCTCAAGAAGCAAATGAAGACCGCACTGCCAGCTGAAAAAAACAAGGCTTGGAAAAACTGTGGGAAGACCTGAAAGAAAAACACAGCGCCCTCAGCAAAGCGGAATCTGCGAGGAAGAGGAAGAGCAAAAAGAAGAAGACACAAGAGCGCTTCTTCAGAGACCCCTTCCAGTTTGCCAGAACACTGTTTGAGCAGCCAAAATCTGGGACCCTAAGTGTGGACAAAGGAGTTCTTGAGCAGCATCTGAGGAAAACATACTCTGACTCACAGAGCAAAGCACCACTCGACATTCAAGGTCTGGTGTGGCCAACCAACCCTGAGGAACAGTTCAATGGCAAGCCTCCAACGTTGGCGGAAATCAAGAAGGTGGTCGACAAAGCCAGAGCCAAATCATCACCAGGGCCAAACGGAATACCTTACCAGCTTTACAAGAAATGTCCCAAGGTGCTGGAGTGGCTCCACAGGCTGCTGCGATCGGCTTGGAGAAACCAGAAGATCAGCGGCCAGTGGATGACGGCAGATGGTGTGTACATCCCCAAAGAGCAAAACTCAAGTGACATCAGCCAGTTCAGGCCAATATCACTACTGAACGTCGAAGGGAAAATCTTCTTCTCTGTCATGGCAGCAAGGCTGACCAAGTACCTGATGGAAAACAAGTACTTGGATGTGTCAGTCCAGAAAGGTGGCATCCCAGGCGTGGCTGGCTGTGTAGAACACGCCACGATGATCTGGGACGCAATCCAAAAAGCAAAAACAGAAAAGAGAGACCTGGACGTAGTGTGGCTTGATCTGGCAAACGCATATGGATCTGTGCCCCATGAGATGATACAGTTGGCTCTTGAGATGTACCATGTGCCAAAGAAAATCCGCGACATGCTCAAGAAGTACTTCAATGGCTTCTCAATGCGGTTCTCTACCAAGGAGTACACAACTGATTGGATCAACTTGGAAGTGGGCATTGCAATGGGCTGTGCAATTTCCCCGATACTGTTCGTGCTGGCAATGGAACTCATCTTGAAAGCAGCAACAAACAACGCGAGACAAACAGACCTTGGCGATGGATACAAGATGCCTCCTCTCAAGGCCTTCATGGATGACACTACAGTGATTTCATCCAGAGAAGACGAGACACGTCATGTGCTGGAGAGACTGGACGACATAGTTGCCTCATCCAGAATGAAGTTCAAGCCAAAGAAATCACGGAGTCTCTCACTGAGGAAAGAAAAAGTGGCCGAATCTGTGGTCTTCAGTGTTGCCAACCAGGCCATTCCAACAGTCACAGAAGAACCAGTCAAGAGCCTTGGAAGATGGTATGATGATACGCTGAAAGACACACAAAGAGCAAAAGAAACCAAGCAGATGGCGGAAGAAGGCTTGGAGACCATTGACCAGTGTGGGCTCCCTGGCAAATACAAGTCTGGTGTCTGCAGTTCATGCTGATACCAAAGCTCCTATGGCCTCTGATGATATACGACATCTGCACCAGCACAGTGGAGGCAATGGAAGCCAAAATCAACAATTCACAAGGAAATGGCTTGGTGTCCCACCCTGTCTGACTGACATCGCGCTGTACTGTCGCCAAGCAAAGCTCAAACTACCACTGAAATCCATCCTGGAGGAATACAAAGCAGGAAGATCAGACTTCAAAGCATGCTGGAGGACTCAGGAGACAAGGTAGTAGAAGCAATCAAGCCCCAGCTGAAGACAGGCAGAAAATGGAAAGTTCAAGAGGCGATGGATTCTGCAAAAGAAAGTCTCAAGATCAGAGAAATAACAGGACACACACAGACCAACAGACAAGGACTGGGGGTGACCAAAACTGAATGGTGGTCAAAGGCCAAAGGAAAAGCCAAAAGAGACATGATGATTCAGGAGATGAGAAAAGAAGAAGACCAAAAAAGACTCCAAAAACCAGTCCAGCAGAGCCAGCAAGGCAATGGACAACGTGGGAGAATGCACTCCAAAGAAGTCTAACTTGGGAATGACATTTGGCACATGGCCCCTCTCAGGATCAGCTTCATTCTCAGATCTGCATATGACCTTCTGCCCTCAAATGCAAACCTGGCGAAGTGGGGGAAAACAGACGATCCTGCATGCCCCCTCTGCCATGAAAAACAAACAGTGGAGCATGTTCTAAGCTCATGTAAAATAGCCCTGGCTCAAGGAAGGTACACATGGAGGCACAACCAAGTGCTCAAAGAAATTGTACAAGTAGTCTGGGCTAGTACCAACACCACAAAAGGGAGAATCAGGACTCCAAAAGCACCCGCAACATTCTTCACGGCAGGAGGCAGCAAATCATGGCCAAGAACAACAGTGCCACTCGAAACATGCAGGCAGAGTCCTGCTGGATGGGGCAGATGACTGGGAGTGCACTGCAGACCTCCCAGAATGGTAGAGTCACCCAGAGATCATCAGCAAGAGTGGCATGAGACCAGACATAGTAGTCCACTCTAAGTCAACCAAGCAGCTGATCATGATCGAGCTCACGGTGCCATATGAGAACAGAATGGAGGCAGCTCAAATCTACAAGACTGAAAAGTATGCTGATCTGTCAAACAGCCTGAGGAGAGAAGGCTATCAGGTCAAAGTCCTCACTGCAGAAATTGGAGCTAGGGGATTTGTAGGAACGTCTGCATACAGCCTCATGAAACAGCTCTCAGTTGCAGGGAAGGAAAAAACCAGAGCCCTGAAAGCAATGGCAGAAGCGGCAGAGAGGTGTTCAAGCTGGATCTGGTCAAGGAGGAACAAAAGTGAACTTCATAAGGCTTAATTTCCCTACAAATATCAGGTGTCCCTGTGGCTCAGTGGTTAAAGCGCGAGTCATTAAGTAGAAAATGAGCATGTCCAGAGGGTCATGGGTTCGAATCCCAGCCATGGCTCGTCCCAAGATGGGGGAAAAAAGGGGCAGCAGAGGGACATCCGGAGTCATGAACCGGGTGTGGCCCAACCCCCCTAGAGTGTCAGGAGATAAGGGCCGAAACACTTGTTTGAAGGGGGCTTCTCTTCTGAGGACTCTCTGCTGCCACGCTCTCCACGAGTTTCTTTCTACTTATGTGAGGATCTTAATGCATGTCAGAATTGTAGGATCAGCATGGTACCAGTTCTCAAGTAATTGTGTTGGAAGAGGTGTTGGAGAAAGTATTTCTCAGCGCACTATCAACATCACCTCCAACACATACATGGCGGCAAGATGACACAACGATGTCACCGACTTTGCACTCGCTGGACCAAAATTCACACCAGACATGATTTCGAAAGCACTTCTACATCGTGGAAGCGACTATTTTCCTGTCGTGATCACTTTACAATACTATCAGAGTAAAACAAACAAAACAACAGGACCCTTTTTAAATTGACAATAATAAAGGAAATAACATAGGAAGTCAAGACGTAGAACATGCAATGAAACAATGCTACAACCAAACTAATCATGCAATCCCTTTGGTGGAACAGAGGCACAAAAACAGCCTGGAAAGAGAAATGCAAGGCTGTGAGAATTTGGAAGGGATAAAGACGAAAGCCTTGCCCTGATCCAGATTTTGAAACAGACATGAATCACAAGACTGAACAATTCAAAAGAGTAGCTAGAGAAGCAAAATAAACTACATGGCAACAATTTTGTGTGACAGGTAATTGTGACATAATACTCACTCAGTTCTGACAATTTTATCGTTGCATGGGAGGAAAACACATTACAAACGGCATCCCAGATGCTGATGGGACCACACAACGCAAGGTAAATATGGCGAAAGGATCAGTGTTACTTACACGTTTCATGGAACAGAGTTTTATTTTTCTATTTCCTCCTGTATATTGTTTTAATGAATGTCTTCTCCTCAGGGTAGGAGACCTCTCTGTCATTTTGTTCCAGCTGTCCTCCTTCCTTGGCCAGTTTGTCCGCCTCCTCATTTCCATGGATCCCACAATGGGCGGGGAACCACTGAAGGGCACGTTTTGTATTTTCATCAAGATTTTGCTGAGGTGCATCCAGACAGTTGAGAAGCTTCTGCTATATATTATGCTATTCATATGGTAATTTAATCATTCTTACTAGGTAGAATTGCAATGAGATCTTTTCTCTGTGCAGCTGGTTCAATGATTTTTTTATCTACTTCAAATATCTGTGTAAGCAGGACAATCATAAACAAAATGTTTTTCGTCCTCACTGTTGTTTCTCTCTACACACATGGGGCATGCTGTATTGTCCGATGCTTCAAATCATTTTTTGTTGGCATTAAGCCCCAGAGTTCTCGTTTGAAATTTTAAGTTGTGTCTATGCCATGTTTCTTTTTTGAACCCTTGGTGGTGAGAACACCACAGAATCATGGACTGTGATGTGTATCTACTTGACGCCAAGAGCACAGACACAATCAGCCGTGTCTCCCTGAAGAATCCGATCCAGCGGATGAAAGGCCTAGGAGCAGGCAATATGAGTACATCTGCCTTCAAGAGGATTTATGATGGTTCTTTCATGCAGCTAGTGAAGGGTTTTCATATTTATAATACATTTTCTTAATTTTATGTTCCCACATTCATCTTCACCCAAACCCCCTTTTGTTAAGTTCAAATCTTTGCCAAGTCATTACTTACTGTAATAATGGAAGAACTGTTAGCCTGCACTTGTTTTCCCCCACTACTTAATTGTTCAGCATTTTCTATTGTTTGGTCAATTAGTGGGAGATTGCATCTCTTAGGAGATCCAAGTAAAGGTTGTTCTGCACAATTCTTAGCTGCTGACAATGCTTGGGTTATTGAACAGCAGAGCTGACCACTCAGACTGTTCCATATCTTTTGATCTCCCTTGCATCCTTGAGCGGATCCTCAAGCATAGGCTCAAAGATTGTCCCCTACATTTTGTAGTATTTGCATAATATTTTATAGTTTTTCAGCACCTTTTTTCTTCTCCACACTTTTGGGTTTTTTTTCATTCTACCACCCTTCGCTGGCTGCTTTGGGGGTACTGCTGGATTCGGTTTTGAACCCTTGGTGGTGAGAACACCACAGAATTATGGACTGTGGTGTGTCTCTACTTCACGCCAAGAGCACAGACACAGTCAGCAGTGTCTCAGTGATGAGTCCGATCCAGCGGATGAAAGGCCTAGGATCAGGCAATATAAATACATCTGCCTTCAAGAGGGATTATGATGGTTTTCTCATGCAGCTAATGAAGAGCTTCGATATTCATAATATATTTTCTTAATTCTATGTTCCCACGGCAAATGAAACAAACTGCGGCGTTACTGAAACACGACAAAAAAGCAGAAGAGCACACAAAACAAAGTGTGAAGTAACGACGATTTATTGCACGACACAAAACAGGACAAGAAATTTTCGGCAAAATGCCTTCCTCAGCGACAAACAAAAAAAAGTACAGACATAAACATGCACAATACTCCCCTTGTGAAGTCAAAGTGGTGAGTGAAGTAGACAGAGGGACAGTGGAAGAGAGTGTGAGTAGAGTTCAAGGAATAGGGCACGAGGAAAGAGGGTAGAGTAAAGTGAGGAGGAGGAAAAGGAGAAAGGAGAGAGAGAGAGAGAGGGGGGGTGGGGGGAAAAGAGGGGAGAGACAGAGAGAGAAAGTGGAAGGAGAGGAAGAGTGGAGAATGAGAGAGAGAAGAGGAGGGGAAAGAGAGTGAGTGGAGGGGAGGGTGTGATGGTATGTAGTGGGTGTGTAGCAAATGAATGAAATGAACAAGAGAAAGCACAATAAATAAGATACAATATACTCGAAAAAGCATTTTAAATGACAAGGGGGTGGAGGGGGAAAAGAGAGGGGAGAGACGGAGAGAGAATGGAAGTGGAGGAAGAGTGGAGAATGAGAGAGAGAAGAGGAGGGGAAGGAGAGTGAGTGGAGGGGAGGGTGTGATGGTATGTAGTGGGTGTGTTGCATATGAATGAAATGAACAAGAGAAAGCACAATAAATAAGATACAATAAACTCGAAAAAGCATTTTAAATGACAAGGGGGGGGGGGGGGGGAGAAGAAGAGGTCAGCCGCCTAAAGCATCCGACCCAAGTCTGACCCAAGGGTAGGTTGCCCTACCCAAGCACCAAGGGGTGAGAGGGAAAACGGGAGGACCCCGAGAAAAAACCCACTAGCCAGACGCAGCTAAGAGCTGCAAGGCTCACCCCCCCCCCCCACACACACACACACACACACACCAAAAAAAAAAAAAAAAAAAAAAAAAAAAAAAAAAACCTTGCCCGCGGCAAAGCCACACACACACACACACACACACACACACACACACACACACACACACATACAAGTGCGCGCGCGCGCATGAACAAACACGTACGCACTCATATACACGCCAATAAGTGCACACATTGGGGGGGGGGGGGGTAACAGTGGGGAATAAATGGTAACTGTGACGCGTCTGTCCAAGCCACAGAGCGCGTCACAGTTACCCATTTATTCCCCACTGTTACCCCCCCCCCCCCAATGTGTGCACTTATTGGCGTGTATATGAGTGCGTACGTGTTTGTTCATGCGCGCGCGCGCACTTGTATGTGTGGTGTGTGTGTGTGTGTGTGTGTGTGTGTGTGTGTGTGTGGCTTTGCCCGCGGCAAGGTTTTTTTTTTTTTTTTTTTTTTTTTTTTTTTTTTTTTTTTTTTTTGTGTTGTGTGTGTGTGTGGGGGGGGGGGGGGGGGGGGGGGTGAGCCTTGCAGCTCTTAGCTGCGTCTGGCTAGTGGGTTTTTTCTCGGGGTCCTCCCGTTTTCCCTCTCACCCCTTGGTGCTTGGGTAGGGCAACCTACCCTTGGGTCAGACTTGGGTCGGATGCTTTAGGCGGCTGACCTCCTTCTCCCCCCCCCCCCCCCCTTGTCATTTAAAATGCTTTTTCGAGTTTATTGTATCTTATTTATTGTGCTTTCTCTTGTTCATTTCATTCATATGCAACACACCCACTACATACCATCACACCCTCCCCCTCCACTCACTCTCCTTCCCCTCCTCTTCCTCTCTCATTCTCCACTCTTCCTCCACTTCCATTCTCTCTCCGTCTCTCCCCTCTCTTTTCCCCCCTCCACCCCCTTGTCATTTAAAATGCTTTTTCGAGTATATTGTATCTTATTTATTGTGCTTTCTCTTGTTCATTTCATTCATTTGCTACACACCCACTACATACCATCACACCCTCCCCCTCCACTCACTCTCTTTCCCCTCCTCTTCTCTCTCTCATTCTCCACTCTTCCTCTCCTTCCACTTTCTCTCTCTGTCTCTCCCCTCTTTTCCCCCCACCCCCCCTCTCTCTCTCTCTCTCCCTTTCTCCTTTTCCTCCTCCTCACTTTACTCTACCCTCTTTCCTCGTGCCCTATTCCTTGAACTCTACTCACACTCTCTTCCACTGTCCCTCTGTCTACTTCACTCACCACTTTGACTTCACAAGGGGAGTATTGTGCATGTTTATGTCTGTACTTTTTTTGTTTGTCGCTGAGGAAGGCATTTTGCCGAAAATTTCTTGTCCTGTTTTGTGTCGTGCAATAAATCGTCGTTACTTCACACTTTGTTTTGTGTGCTCTTCTGCTTTTTTGTCTATGTTCCCACTTTCTTCATCTTCACCCACCACCCCATTTACTTTTAAAGTTCAAATCTTTGCCTAGTCATTACTGTAATGATGGAAAAACTGTTAGCCTGCACTTGTTTTCCCACACCACTTAATTGTTCAGCATATTTATGCCATTTGTTATAAACAAATATATAACAAATATTTTTCATATCTAATTTACCTTTAAACGAGAGAAACCATTCATATTTGTCGTTTCCATTCATACTGAAACGCCAGTTTTGTCTGTAAGCACAAATCAAACGATCCTTCAGAAACTAATTGTGTAGTATTGCATACTTCCTGATAAAGCCAAACAATACCAAAACAGTTGTCTGTCAGTATTTTCTATACGCAAGAAATCCAATTAAATTGTCACATATTGTGTTGTAACAATAGCACTTTATACGCTTGACTGCAGATCCTGATCGTAGGTAGATGAGCTGATTTTAACGAGTATTTGGCTGATTTGACATAAGTTCTAATAAACAGAGGGTATCGTCCACTTTCACCATAAACCATCTTATTTGATGCATGAAACGCCACATGCATAATACGCTTTACTGCATGAGTGTGAAATTTTCCTTTTGGGCATTGTGCAACAGACCCCACGCCACTGATGCGTTTGTCAGAATTGGTTGTAACTGAGTATCAAATAATTTCCAAAACGACGCCCCGTCGAACGATTTCAATCTTTTCATTGTTCTCAGTACTACAATGACCCCTCTCTTTCCCTTCATACTCATTCCCAGTCAGCATCTGTTCAAGCCTAATACTTTACCTAAAAATATCCATAGATATTTATAAATATTTGTAACTTTAATTTCTTACATGCAGTATAAACCATCTTTCATTTTATGCTAAATGCCCACAGTATCTGAAAACCATGAAATCCGTTTTACTTAGATTCACTGGCAGTTGCAATCTGTCTGATAGCTTTCTCAAAGTGTCTTATTGGTTCTGCAAACCAATAAGTGTATCCATGAGAAGAAGCTCAACATTGTCAGCAAACAACATAAAAAATAACTCAGTAGCCTCTGGTAACATTTGAATCCCATGCTTCCCTTTCTCTAAAATATCTACTGCAAGCTCATTAATAAAAGAAAATGCAAACAACAGTTAGATACTCCAGGTCTGACCAGCGCGTTGGGCTAATGTGTAGGTCAGACATATGCTAAGTCGTGGACATGAGACCCTCTTCTTAAAATATTCATCAGCTTTAGATCATGCACGATGCACAGTGTGGTCTCAAAACTTAGTGGATGTGGTGTAGCGTATATGGATTAGTCCGCACGCAGTGTAACCTTCTTGATGAAACTGAAACTGAAAGCTGAAGTAAACAACTGGGGATTGAGTAGGCATCCTTGTTTCACGCCGCGTGGACAATTGACAGAGTAAATACCTTTTTCGCAAATACATGCAAGAAAAGAATCATACATTCCTCGCACAGCTGCATACAACTTCCCTTAAAATACTCCACTAGACATTTCTACTCAGAGAATCAAAAGCTTTCTGGAAGTCAACAAAGGCAACATACAATGTTGTCTTTTTTAACAGATTTTTTAAACTAAGGCATACAGTGTAAGTATGTGTTCTATTGTGCTGTATCCAGATCAAAATCCACGCTGTTCTTGCATTGCTTTCTCCTCTCTTTCTGTGCAGGCAGTTAGCCTCTTGTCAAGAACATGAGTATGCATTTTGCTTAAAATACTTGGCAGTGCAACACTTCGACAATTATCTGGAATGTTACCATCTCTTTTTGGAGAAGATGGATTATCATCGACTTTGACCATATCTCAGGAAAGATTCCCTAATCGATCAGCGAATTAAACGGAATTACTATGAAATCAGTAACAACTGAGCTGGCACATTTGAACATTTCACAAATCACATCATCTGGACCAGCGCTTTATCCGCATTTAATATGATTTATGCCTCCTATTACCCCATCTCTTATTATCTCATTGTTAAACAATGGCTCTTCTGAGTATAGATCTTCTTTGTCTGCCAATACATCTGAGTGTATTGAGTTGTCATTACAGCCATTAAATACTCTAAAACAAAAAAAAAGTAGTGATACCACTGCCGTGAAGTTATCTCGTTATATATGACTGGTTTTCATAAAATCGATCTAATCGTGGACCAGAATAGTTTGGAGTCGTGTGCAGATTTCTTAACTTCTGTCGTCGTTTCTCACTGAATTCTTTTTTCTTCTCTCTTGTCATTGTTGTGTACTCTTTTCTTTCCTTAACATAAATTGCTTTGCGTTCTTTTTTCAGTTCTTTTGATTTAGTTCTTCGATATTGTTTCAAGCATCTTTTGACAATTCTTTCATTTTTTCCACAACGCTACCATTTTTCCATTTTATGTCAAAAATTGTTTAATGGTAGATGCTAAGAGAACAAGCTATCCCCAACTTTCATGCTGCATTTTTTAGCAAGTCTTGTGTTACAATGAAATGATCTATGACACTGCACCACTAGGCGACACAAAGGTGAATTCTCCTTTTGATATGTCCCCGCATGTTCTATTCACATTTATAACTTCAAACATGAAACATGAATCCAACAAAGATTTGCCAAACTTTTTTTTACAAAAAAAAATGTTAAGACCATCGCGCCAAAGTATTTTTAACGTTTGTGTCCACACTTTCTAAACTAGCACTAGAGTCGCACTCATCATCATCATCATCATCATCATCATCATCATCATCATCATCATCATCATCATCATTCTCATCATCATCATCATCATCATTATCATCATCATCATCATCATCATCATCATCATCATCATCATCGTCGTCATCGTCATCGTCATCATCATCATTCTCATCATTACCATCATCATTCATCATCATCATCATTATCATAAACAACATCATTGTTATCATCATCATCATCATCATCATTCTCATCATTACCGTTATCATCATCATTATCATAAACATCATTGTAATCATCATCGTCATCATCATCATCATCATCATCATCATCATCATCATCATCATCATCATCATCATCATTTGGAACACCAGGAAATAAATTAGACATATGTTCGGGTATGGGTTGTTGACGGCCTGTACGAGTATTCAAATCTCCACATAAAAAGATATAGGAATTACTATTTTCAGTTAATTCTAGCAAATCATCTTTCAGCATCCAAATGCCGTCTTTGATCTCAGAGTAATTGTAAGTCGACCCTCCCTCTGGCACCACGTAACAGGCAACAAACAATGCATCTTTACTTATATTCAATAAGTTTTTGTTCATTTTTACAATTACAATGTTCTCACAATTTACGCTGATCTGAGTCACAAATTCGTAGGTTTTACTTGGCATTAACAGTACGCCACCAGAATTACGGCCTTGCTGCGACAGTTTTTTTAGTAGGCGCATAGAACTTCACAAAATTATGAAAAACACCAGAAAAATCAAATTTCCTATCAACAAACGTTTCTGTTAAACACACGAAGCCAAGCCATTTATATAATTTATCATTTTTATAAACGGTACATCATACAATTTACTATACAGATTTTTGACGTTATAATTGAGAAAACCTTTTTTTTGCCTGATGGTCGAGCCTGTCCTATTTAAGAGTTATTTTTGGAACGCAGAGATCTGTCGCTGCCTCTTTTTGCCAGATAAGAATTTAAACCAGTCTTCCTCGTGTAGCACTGGTGTGGTCGCTGTCCCGTGCACACGCCGTGACCCGCTGTAGTCTGCAGTGCCAGGAGTCCCCCTGCCTGTCACAGCACGCACACACTGAGAAACGTCCCCTGTCACCTGATGACGTGGACCAGTCGGGGTAGTCCTGCTACCGCCTGGTGAAGGGTCACCAGGTCGACCCTGCTGTTCGGCTTACTCACTGAAGCAAGCACCTGACTAGAAGGTGAGAGGTCACACGCCACGCTGCTGGTCGACTTGTCTGTTAATTGGCTAAAGCACCCTCTGACGTCACGCTGACTTGGAGGGAAACCCCCGTGTCATCGCCACGCGCCGCACGCCGACCCACTTCTGCTCCTATTGTCGTCGTTGCTTCTGCTGCTCTCCATTGGCTGAACCGTGGTCTGTCGTCACTGCTTCTACTGCTTTCCATTGGCTGAACCGTGGTCTGTCGTCACTGCTTCCGCTGCTCTCCATTGGCTGAACCGTGGTCTGCCGTCACTGCTTCTGCTGCTCTCCATTGGCTGAACAATGATCTGTCGTCACTGCTTCTACTGCTTTCCATTGGCTGAACCGTGGTCTGTCGTCACTGCTTCTGCTGCTCTCCATTGGCTGAACCGTGGTCTGTCGTCACTGCTTCTACTGCCCTCCATTGGCCGAACAGTGGTCTGTCGTCACTGCTTCTGCTGCTTTCTATTGGTTGAACCGTGGTCTGTCGTCACTGCTTCTGCTGCTTTCTATTGGTTGAACCGTGGTCTGTCGTCACTGCTTCTGCTGCTCTCCATTGGCTGAACCATGGTCTGTTGTCACGATGATGCCGAGTGGAAACCTGGGCATCACTGCCAACTGTCACGCGCTGGCTCTTAAAGTTTGGGTTTGTGCAAGACTTCACTGTGTCCATGTCACCTACTACAGCCTCCGTCGCTGTTACCTCTGCTTACGTACGTGGATCGGGTCTGCGTGGTCCCACAGCCAATTTACCTCTGATGACAAAAGCCACCTTTCCTTCTTGTCTTGCCTCTGCCACTCTCCCTGCCTGTCTCCTTATCAGATCGTTTGCCTGACACGTTTCTTCTCCAATTCATGGCGGAAACACGATCACGTGTTAATCGCATTTTGTCTTTCCGTTGTCAGAATTTCACCATCATTGTTTTGGCTTCTCCAGTTTTCCTCTGACCTACCCTGTGAGCACATGTTTTGTAACCACTAATACTGTTTAGGATGTCAACAATACATTGAGCACACATGTCGTACTCTTCTTTTCAGTCGAGGGGATACCAAAGAAATGCAGATTGTCTCGCCTTGTAAAACTTTCGAGTCTGTCGAGCTTTTTGGTCATCTGCATTATTTACTGTTCTAATTCGGTCACTGTTGCTGACAAATTCTGTGTCTCCTCCCTACCCTCTGTCATTGTATCATACAGCTGATCCAGATCAACAGACATCTTTTCCTTAGCAACTGACAGTCTGTTTTGTTCAGCTTCCACCCGGGCACAGCGATCGTTGATCTCTTTGCATTTCGCAAAGACTGCTCCCAGTTCTGATTTAATGTCGAATAGCTCGCTACGGTTGATTGAATTCTGCTCTGCTGTTCTCTGTCCTGTTCCATCTCTTCTCTTTGCTTCCTGAGAGCTGACAGGATTTCCACTGCAATGTCAGGACAAATGGCACTGTTATCCTTCTCACTGTTTGGTCAATGCTAGTCTTATCCATGGCTTCTTCCTCGCTGTTTCTATTGTAGTTAGGGCCTTGGTTCTCTTCTAAATCTTCATTCGATAACAGTTTGTGCAGCACAAATTCCACGTTGGCGACACAGAAAACACACGCACATCAGGTACCTGTTGAAACAGTGACCTGGTCTTTCAGTTTGACTCGAATAAAAAAAAAGTCAGAAGCATCTGCCACATTCCTACACTGAACATCTTGCAAAACGTTGATATTGCCCGATTACAAAAACACAGTTTGTCTGAAAACGTGTGGAGAGAGTGTCACAACCAACACTGCCCAGATACACAGCACGACAACGATAACGTTTCAGCTTGACAGACACACTTGGTCACTTGATCACGTCAAGACCACGAATGTTGACACAGTTTGACACTTGTCACTGTGCCACAACGCAAATGCTGATTCTGACCCTCCACAGCCACAAATCTTTTTTTTTTTCCCCACTGAACTTCTCACTGATACTCTCCACTTCGGCAAATAATACTGTCACAGTTCACCTCACACGCAAGCCAAATAAGACGGAGATCTTTAAGACGGATATTTTCATGGAGACAGCTTTACCGCCATTTTTCTCGCAACACCAGAGAGAGAGAGAGAGAGAGAGAGAGAGAGAGAGAGAGAGAGAGAGAGAGAGAGAGAGAGAGAGAGAGAGAGAGAGAGATTGATTGATTGATTGATTGATTGATCTTTGATACACAAGGATGAAGATTTTAGGCCAAAGCCTAGTCTTACAATCTGTCCTTGTCATGCATACATTATTTCAACACATATCATTCACAGGAGAGAGAGAGAGAGAGAGAGAGAGAGAGAGAGAGAGAGAGAGATAGAGAGAGAGAGAGAGGATTCTTCTATTCTCTCTACTCACCTGCAGAAGAAGACAGACTGGTAATGACCAGACTGGGGGCCTCCGACCTGTCCACAGACGAGAAACCGAAGTTCAGCACCTCAGGCTTGGAAAGGTAACTCCATGCTATCATGATGACAACTTCGTTGGTCCAGGTATACCAGTCTGAACATCGAAACTTGAATTTCTCACAGAATGCAACGTTTTTATATGTTAGAACATATGTTCCATTGTATTCATGGATGTGTATAATGACACCATTGCAATCACAAATTCTTATGTTCATAATTTTCCTGGCAGGGACTTTGAAATGAATTTGACAATTCTGCCACAATTCATTTTTGTTCAACGTGTACTGACATGTCCTCGTAGAGGATCTGTTGGTCGGGTTTTGTCCCCAGTCATCGAGGGCACTCTTACTGTCAATGGAATTGACCTCACAGAGATGGCTAATGAGGTGGGATGTATTCTTCAAAATGCACAGTGGGTTCTCGTCATGAAAGTCTTCTCGAAAGTCGGCTTGCCAAGTGCTTTGCTCCTCAGCTGATACACTTGCCAAACTGTCTGTTGTGCAGCTGGTGTTCTTAGAGGCATGCAAAGCGTTTGTGGTGTGAAAAGGAGACACTTGGATTTCGGCACATAAGTAATTGACATCACTTTCTATGCGACCACAGAGTGCAGAAAGTCGTTATGCCAAAACGTAAATCTATTATATAAACAGTAAACAAGTGGGGTAACTTTTGCTCCCATAAGAAAACCTATCACAGAGTTACTTTTATTCAAGACTGGCACAGCCTTTTAAACTTGAATAAAGTCAGACAAATACATAGACGAACAATCTATAGTGGGGAAAAAAACAAGCGCAGGCCAACAACTCAGCTGTCTTCATAGTAATGACTTGGCAAAGATCTGGACTTAAGGGGGGGCGGGTTGCAGATGGAGAAACTGGAAACATGAAATTAAGAAAATATATTACAGATATGAAAACTCTTCACTAGCTGCATAAGGGAACCATCGCAAGCCCTTTTGAAGGCAGATATATTTGCACTGCCTGCCCCGAGGCGCCGGTTGTGAGATTGTTCGTCTATGTATTTGTCTGACTTTATTCAAGTTTAAAAGGCTGTGCCAGTCTTGAATAAAAGTTACTCTGTGTTAGGTTTTCTTATGGGAGCAAAAGTTACCCCACTTGTTCACTGTTTATTGTTTACTGTGCCCTGCCTCATTTCATTTCCAATTTCGTTTCGATTAAACTGAGGTTATTTGTTGCTGTCTGTCTGTGTGTTTGTCTTTTGATCTCCCTTGCATCCTTGGGTGGATCCTCAAGCGTAGGCTCAAAGATTGTCCCCTTCATTTTATACTATTTGCATAATGACTTTAGTTTTTCAGCAACTTTTTTCCTCCCCACATTTTCGTTTGGTTTTATTTACTAACCTTCTCTGGCTGCTTTGGGTGCTATTGGATTCTTTTTTGCACCCTTGGTGGTGAGAGCACTGCGGTGTTATGGACTGTGGTGTGTCTCTATATGACGCCAGGAGCGCAGACACAGCCAACCGTGTCTCCCTGGTGAGTTCCAATCCAGCGGACGAGGGGCCTCGGGGCAGGCAATACAAATATATCTGCCTTCAAAAGGATTGCGATGGTTCCCTTATGCAGCTAGTGAAGAGTTTTCATATCTGTAATCTTTTTCTATTTCATGCTTCCAGTCTCTCCATCTCTACCCCCCCCCCCCCCCCCCCCCCTCCTTAAGCCCAGATCTTTGCCAAGTCATTACTATGAAGTCAGTTGAGTTGTTGGCCTGCACTTGTTTTTTCCCTACTATTAGATTGTTCGTCTATGTATTTGTCTGACTTTATTCAAGTTTAAAAGGCTGTGCCAGTCTTGAATAAAAGTAACTCTGTGTTAGGTTTTCTTAGGGAGCAAAAGTTACCCCACTTGTTTACTGTTTATTGTTTACTGTTCCCTGCCTCATTTCATTTCCAATTTCTATCATATAAAGCTCAGTTTGTCTGTCTGTCTGTTCGCTTATACACGGCCACAGTTTTGGGCCGATCGGCACCAAATTTGGCATCAAGTATCCTTGGTGTCCTACAAACAGCAACGTCGAGTCGGCGGTCACGTGATGCATTGCGTCGTGACGCAATTTGCGTACACAAACGCAAAACTGAACATCGGAACACTACACGGCCACAGTTTTAGGCCGATCGGCACCAAATTTGGTATCAAGTGTCCTTGGTGTCCTGCAAACAGCAACGTTGGTTCGGCGACCACGTGACGCATTGCTCGTGACGCAATTTGCGTCAACAGACGCAAAACTGAACATCGGAACAAACTCAGCTTTATGTAATAGATTTATTATGTAATAGATTTGGAAAAGTGTTCACGTGAATGTTTAAGTTGGGGGGGAAATATCTGTTTAAGGGGAAAAAATATCGAACAAAACACGAATATCCCCCAAAATATAATTTGAATTATGAACGAAACCAAGAACTTCTGATTCATGAAGGTCGTTCATGGCAAAAACTATGTAAACAACATTAGAAAACTGTGAGGTATTCACAAAAAAATCGCATAAGAAATGAGAAATCCCAAGAAAAAGACGTGGTGTCCTTTGCCTGTTCACCGTGCTACACACGTCACAGCGACTGAATGACGTCATGAACGTTTGACAATAATCAAAATTCTTCTTTATCACTTGACCATGTGTAGATTTGTGGTAGGCCTAAGTCAACGTCCCTTTCTAATTCGCAAATCTATTGTTTATTCTTTTAGTACAAACTCCAAAGCAGACGAACTTTTCGGCTCATCCAAAAAGTGCTGTGCTTTCGGGCATCGCGATTCCATCTAATTTCTTCTCTGTTTCATAGATTTGAATATCAACACATACACGCCTAGAAAGGCTGAATTAACCTTCTTATATATATATGTAGATTTTAACATTTCATTTAAAAAAAATAATTTTAACAGATATATAGATATATATATATATATATATATATATATATATATATATATATATATATATATATATATATATATAATAGATCAATGTGATTAAAATTCCTAAAATATATATATACAGGGTCGAACTTTAATTAAGGACCACTTATACACAGTCTCACAAAACATAGAAAGAAAAACCGACAAACGACAGAAACTTTATAAATGTTTAATTTCTTTATCAGTGAACAACATTTTGCCACTTTCATCGAAAAAATCATTCTTTCTGATTAGACAGGGGAGCCTGAATGAGACTACCCCCCAAAATGACATTCACAAAAAGAGTGTTTCTTTACAGTCTGATCAAAACCGAGTGTGCCCCCCTCGTGCTGCCACACAATCCACACAGCGCTGCCTCATGGTGTTGACTGTTCTTGTAATGAGTGCCTGGGGGAGGTTTGCCCACTCCTGCTGCAGGTAGTGCAGCAGCTCCTGTCGATTTGCCGGAACAGGGTGATTTTCTTGAACTCTCCTCCCAAGCTCGCCCCAGATGTTCTCAATAGGGTTCATGTTCGGGCTGTTTGCCGGCCATGGCATCCTGGTGATGCCAGCTTGCACCACAAAAGTGTTCACGGCTCGACAACGATGTGGGGTGGCATTATCGTCCATGAACACAGCCTGAGCCCCAATCTGCTGGAGTGCTGGAACAACCAAAGGCCGTAAAATCTCCTGCAGGAAGCGTTGGCCGTTCAGGTTGCCATCCACATGGTACAGGGGAGTCTTGTGGTGACTGCTGATGCCCCCCCCCCCCCCCCCCCCCCGCCCATACCATGACAGAGCCACCACCAAAAGCGACGACCTCCTGGATGACGTCATCTGCCAGCTGCTCCCTGGGACGCCGCCACACCCGAATGCGTCCATCTCGTGGCTTTAGCTGGAACTTGGACTAATCGGTGAAAAGCACCATCCGCCACTGAGCCCGAGTCCATGTTCGATGAGCTGTGCACCAGGTCAGGCGACGTGCCCGATGGGCCGCAGTCAGTTTTGGTTTCCAGACTGGGCGCCTTGCTCGAAGGTTGGCAGCATTGAGGCGCCGCCGTATGGTCATCTCACACACTGCTGTGTTAGTGGCAGCTTGGAGCCGACGCCTGATGGTGTTGGAGGTGGCGGTCCTGGTCCGAAGAGCATGTCTGCAGATGAACCTGTCATCTCTTGAAGTGGTCTTCTTTGGCTGGCCTGGACGGGGTCTCTCTTTGACAGTTCCAGTGGCTTGAAAACGTTCTCTCAGCTGAATGATGACGGAGTGGGACACTTTTAGTCTTCTGGCCACTTCTCGAACGCCAACTCGATCCTGCAGCCATGCAATCGCCCGGGTTCGGTCAAAATCAGACAGCTTGCATCTTGGAGGCATTTTTGTGTTATGAAGAATTATGCACGTTGGGCTGCTTTTAGGGCATTCCAGTCAGTAAAATGCTGTGCAATGCATTGGGTTTTGCATGTGCATTTCGAATTTCAGTGCAAACGCGTTTGAAGCAGTGTTCACTCTTGCTTAAAAAACAAGCAATTTTGACAACAATCTGCAACTTTCAACCCCCCTTCTGCATGCCGCACGTGACAATAAGACAGCTTTCCCAAGCTTTTCGGAATACTCTGTTAACCCCTTAAACCTTTCCCAGTCGAATTCTTCGAAAAAATGCATTGCTTGTATTTTTGGCCAATTTAAAAAGAAAGGGCCTTTTTTCGGGGTGGTCCTTAATTAAAGTTCGACCCTGTATATATATATATATATATATATATATATATATATATATATATATATATATATATATATATATATATATATATATATATATATATATATATATATATATATATATAATGAATATAACCAAAGAGCCTAAAATGATTTTAAAAGTGCTCGACCCCTTGAGGAGCAACATTTGTCAATGATGTTAAAAAGGAAGGTTAAAACTCGAGGTTAAGAGTCTTAACCTCGAGTTTTAACCTTCCTTTTTAACATCATTGACAGATATATATTATATATATATATATATATATATATATATATATATATATATATATATATATATATATATATGGTTTCTTCTTCCAATCTAACTTAAAATCGTGACAATGCCACCCAAAAAGAGAACCCGGGTCACACGCTCTTCTTCTGCTACGGCCAGAGTTCAACGTTCTCGATCAGAAGAAAGCAGTAAAGAGAGATATGCCAGACAACAGAAAGACAGAAAACGCAAGGCAGCACGTAGACACCAAGAGACAACCAAACAGAGGGAAGGTAGACGAAAAATCAACAGAGAACGCAAAGCAGCACGTAGAGAGCAAGAAAATTTGGAACAGAGGGAAGGTAGACGAAAAAGTGATAGAGAACGCAAGGCAACAAATAGACAGCAAGAAAGTCAACAGCATAGACAGGTTAGAATAGAACAAGAACATGACAGACGTGTGAGCGCTAGGGGTTTATCACAACCAACCAAAATCAGATGGCTTAACTCAGCATGTCATAACAGCAGAGAATGTAAATATCTTAGTTCAAGCTCACCCATCTCATTCTGCCCAAAACCCCCATTTTCACTTACTAATCACGTCCATCTCATGTCAGTTTTGGCCAAAATTAACACCTGTTCTCCAAAAAATTAACATGCCAAAACTGCCAAATATTGACGTAATTAGCACATTGAAACGGGGTTTCCGTGCAGAATAATATGGGTGATCGTGAACGAAGATATTTACATTCTCTCCCAGGAACATAAAATGAACTAAAAATGTGTATGGCTTAACGGTCCTGCTGCCAGACTGTTCTAATCAATATTGGTCGTGGCACATGAAGCCGTCGCAATGCGACACAGAAGTCTGCATTTTTAATCATCAGGCGATGAGTCGAATGTTGCGTGTGCACGCTCAACCAATCGACAGGGAGTATGACGTCATTTTTAGCTGGGGAAGGCCAGATCTTATGATCACGTGACATTTTGTTGTTAGCAACTGGGCAGCCCCGGCCCGTCATTTCTCTTGGTGGTGTTGAGCAGTGAAGACGTGTTATAAAAGTGATTGACTTTAAACTTTGTTTCTGCTGATTGATATGTCTCGAGATAGTATTTCTCCAGATTTATCTCCTTCTTCTACAGAGTTAGCTCAGGAAATTTTTGAATCGCAAGTAGCACACCAAAATCTAAAAGATTTTTCTGAACAGCCAACTAGTTTAATTTTGCCAGAAGATCATAGAATGGAACCAACAACAGCGTCTACTTCAAACGCAGAAATGAACTGGAACGCGGATCAAGCAAACATAATTCAAGAACACATGAATTATTACCAATTATGCCTCGATACTTTGACTGGAATGAAAGATAATGGACCAGACCCTAAAAAGAAACTCCCCAAACTCCCTTCAAAACCAAAACGAAGACTGGCTGAAGTATATTACTCAACAAAGAAGGCTAAAACAACTATAGCCCCAAATGAACTCCACGACTATTTGAAGTCAAAAATTGTTGATGTTCAGATGAAAGTTAGGAAGGAAGTGTTTTTTTTTCAACCAGGCCGATGTTACATCAACAGCAACTGCCATTGAAAAGTTAGTTGAGGGATATAAACAGATGAAAAGACAGGAGGCAACTTCAATGGCGTTCAATCTGCAATATGGAGGTGTTCTGGAAACTACTTTTAAGTTTTTTGAAGCAGAACAGGGGAAAGGAATGCACAATGAAACGTGGAATGAGTGGTTGAAAACAAAGATTGGAATTTGCCCTTCCTACGCGCAGAGACTGAGAGAGATATTTCGTTTGTTATCTCCATACATTTCTAAATTCAGCACTGTTGGGCTGTCTTTTTATGAAGTCTTTAACATGAAAAAAGAGCTCAAAACCATGTTTGAAAGCAGTGAGGAGATCAGACGCTATTGGGTTGAGAAGACACTGTCAATTGTTCCCGACTGTGAACAGCAACAATCCCAGTAAAAATGGCGGAACTGATCAATAATACCAGTCAGTTCACTCACTGCCACACGCAGTGGCTGCCGCGGTCTGAGGAGATGTCGGCTGCAGTTGAGGGGAAGAGCACTGAAATAGGTTGCGCTACAGGAAGTGGCGCCGAAATAGGTCAACTAGTATTGACTTTTTTGTTGTTGTGGCTTCAACGTATTGCTCCTGCCTCGTCGTTTTGCTTCGTCGTTTTGCTTCACCTGCTTTTAGGCTGCCTTTTCAGGCGGCCGCCGAAGGAACTTTGAAAATGATCCTGTGATTCATTCAGGGCTTTAATAAGTGCTTTTGGCGGCTGTCTCGAATTTACGCCATTCAAGTGTGAACCACAAAAAGCCCCTTTCACATTCCCCTGCAAGCACCATCCCGTCTATTGTGTGAATGATTCTCGTGTGTGTGCATGCGTGTGTGTGTGTGTGTGTGTGTGTGTGTGTGTGTGTGTGTGTGTGTGTGTGTGTGATCCAGATCATGCCTATAGCACAAAAACAAGAGAAACTGATTACTTAATTTTTATTTATAATTTTATTTGTGTTTAAAAATGAAGGCCGAAGTAGTTAGAGAGCTTAGAGAGCTTAGAATTATATTTATGAAGCTGGAGTTAAGAGCGAGGCTGGGGCTTGAAAGAGAAGAGATAAAGAATATGTTTGAAGAATTAATTAATGATCTTTTTGAGCGCCTAACTATACAAGAAAGTGTATTGAAAGCTATCAGTAAAATACCAGATAATTGGCCTCAACCAGTTGTAAAGTTGTTTGCTATTTTAGTTGATAATATGGCTCCTGAAGATGTTAATCTGACTGTTTCTACTACCCCTGAAGGAGTAGCTATTCGCTTTAATGAAGATCAAGTTTTACGATTAGAAAAGACTATGAATAACAGTTGAATTTACAATTAATTTTTATTTATTTTATATTAAAAAATGGCTGCCGAACTCAGTGAATCTGATTTAAAGAATTGTAATGAACTATTTGACGAAACAATGAAATTATTAAACATTGATTTAGCGAATTTGGGTTTGAGAATGATATAGACAATATAATAAAAGATAATAGTGAACTATTTAACGAAGCAATCAAAGTGATAAACATTGACTGTAGTGATTCAGAAAAAGCTAAAATATTGGCGGGTGTTATTGTAAGGTTAACGTGTCTTGAAGTGTTGCGGCACTTGGGCGAAGAATAAAAGCCCAGTTTACTTACTTTTATATACATTTATTTTTTTAATCTACGTAAATATTTTGAGTTAAAAAAATGAGCCTCACAAACACGTCTGAGTTTGAAAAACTGCCAGCCAGCGCACTGGTGAAAGATAGTGACAAACAATTAAGCAATATGTTTAGTGAAGTAGACATGAATATCATTAACTCTACAAACGTTCATGAAAGCGTAGCACATGCTATTACTAAAATCCCAGAGTCTCTTCAGATGGAACCGCCAGTAAAAGTGTTGTTGGCCGTTCTGATTGATTATATAACACCTGATGATAGTAACATGCCAGTCTGGGTTTCAACTAAACAGAAAGAAGTTATCAGCTATCACGACTTTAATTCTGACTGGGCTGATTACATGCTTACACAGTTTAACCACGCAAGTGAAGAAGCAAAATTGCGTGGTTCTGGATGGTCTGAAGGAACGGTCCTTGAAATCAAATTGAGACAAACAAAGTTCTATCCTATAGTTGGCAATTCTTACCTTCCTCTCCCAAAAGAGTTAGTTTTAAAAACGAGCAGTCTTAAACATAAAAAATTCTGACAACATGTGTTTTATGTGGTGTGTTTTAACACATTTACATCCTGTTAAAAAGAACGCAGAAAGAGTATCTAATTATGAAGCATACAAAGATAGCCTGAACTTTGATAACATATCCTTCCCAGTAAGTATAGAAAGTATATCTCAGTTTGAAGAGCAAAACAAACCAATCACTGTAAACGTATACACATGGTCTGTGAAAGCTAATATAGTGCCTCGAAGGGTTTCTCCAAACGCTCTGCTTTTGGCAAATCCGCTTAACAAACATGTAGACTTAATCCTGTTACAGACGGTCCTAAGAGTCATTATGTATTAATCAGAACAATAAGCAGACTTATGGGTTTTACATCAAAGGATCATGCTAAAAAAGAGGTTTGTAGAAGGTGTTTGCTTAGAATCCTTACTATAAAAGAAGCTGCCGAACATAGAACTCGTTGTAAAAGTATTGTAGACTGTGAAACCAAACTCCTCACACCTAAACCAGGGTCTAAGGTTAGCTTTAAGAATATACACAAAATGCAGATGAGCCGTACGTGGTTTATGCCGACTTTGAATCGCTCTTACCGCAGTACTATGGCCCACAACAGCAAGAACAAAAAACAACCTTATTAACCCACCATCAGATCTGTTCTTATGCGTTTATTGTTGTTAGGTCAGACGGTCAACACACAACACCCGAGATTTACAGAGGCCCCAACGCAGCTAGTAGATTTTTAGAGCAGATGAAACTAGTTCGTAATCACTACTCCAACCATGCCTTGGCTTAAGGCTGTGTCAGACCAATTGACATAGGCCAGAACACCAAGGCTACATCAAAATGTTGTTATGCTCTGCATAGTTATGTGGGGATTGTCTTCAGTCGTGACAAGCTCCTAGCATAACATTATCAGTCTCCCAAATCCCCCGAAGTCGGAGTGTGGCTGCCCATGTGGAGGGGTAATCAAAAACGGTCACACACGTAATGTTCTCATCCCCAGCTGATGCATTTGTGCCGTAGTGTTCAAATGCTTCGGCTGTTCGGATGATCCCTGGAGTCTTTTAGCCAGGGTACGACAACAACAACAACAACTACTCCAACCAACTGAACCTTTCAGAAATTGTTATGACTCCTGAAGACCAAGAACGTTATGACTCATCGACACACTGTTGGATTTGCAATAAAGAATTATTAGGCAACGCAGTAAGAGACCACGATCACATTACTGGAAAGTTCAGAGGGGCTGCACACAACAATTGTAATCTTCAGCTTAAGGTTGACCCTAAGACATGGAAACTACCTATCTTCTTTCATAACTTAAGGGGCTACGATTCTCATTTTATCATGCAAGCAGTGACTTCTGAATATATAGAGGGTTACCTGCATTGCACAGTCTTCAGAAAAGTACATGACTTTTACTCTTGACTCTTTATCCTTTTATGACTCTGCCCAACATCTGATGGCTAGTTTAGATAAATTAGCGGGATCTCTACAAGACTTTCCAATCACTAAAAAAATACTTTGATCCATCTTTGGTGCGCAAAGGCGTTTACCCCTATGAATACATGGACTCGTGGGACAGGTTTGATGAGCAAGCGCTACCCCTTAAGGAAGACTTTTACAGCCGTCTTAGAGGCGGAGGCATAACTGACTCTGACTATGAATACGCACAGAAAGCCTGGACAGAATTACGCTGTGAAAACAATGGGCGACTATCACGATCAATATTTATTGGCTGACGTTGTGTTTATTAGCAGACGTCTTTCAGAATTACAGATCTACATGCATGAAAACATTACAACTTAGACTCATCACATTACATCTCTGCCCCAGGGCTATCTTGGGACGCTTTCTTAAAGTCTACAAACATTCAGATTGACTTAATATCTGATCTACCCACACTCCAGATGATTGAAGACGGGCTGAGGGGGGGGGGGGGGGGGTATTAGCATGGCCTCACATCCTTACTGCAAAGCCAACAACAAATATTTAGACGACTATGATCCCACCAAACCATCCAACTATCTAATTTACTTAGACGCTAACAATCTGTATGGATGGGCCATGAGTCAACCGCTTCCACTGAGAAACTTTAAAATGATACAAGGACCTCATAATGTTAACACTGTGTTAGGGCATGTTGTCACAGCTTACGCCTGATAATCCAGCAGGACTAATCTTGGAAGTAGACTTAGAATATCCTAAAGAATTACATGATCTCCACAACGATTTACCCCCTAGCTGCAGAAAGATTAAAGATGAGTCCCATCGAACCTCCTAACTTGTTCCAATCTTAGGCACAAAACTAAATATGTGTGCCATTACAGACTCCTACAGTTTTACCTAAGACACAGGTTGAAACTGACAGCTGTTCATAGAATCATTGCTTTTGATCAAGAGCCCTTTATGAGGCCATACATCAAGAAGAATACTGATCTTAGAACCCAAGCCACTGATGCTTCAGAAAAAGACTTCTTTAAACTAATGAAAACAGCTGTTTTGGTAAAACCATGGAGAACGTACACAACCGTAAAAGATGTTAAATTAGTTACAAAAGAAAACCAAGCAATTAAGTTTGCCTCTAAACCTAACTATCAAGACTTTAGAAGATTTAACGACAGCCTGGTTGGTATTATGATGAAGAAAAAGGATGTTAAGTTGGACAAGCCGGTGTTTATTGGCTTTACTGTATTAGAGTTGTCAAAGTTATTAATGTTAGAATTTCTGTACGACTACTTTAAACCACTGTACCCAGAAGCAAGAGTCCTTTACACAGACACTGACTCTTTTATTCTAGACGTTCCCACAGAAGACTTCTATAAGGATTTAGAAACAGAAGTAGCTAAAGGAACTGATGGGTGGTACGACACATGTGACTATCCTAAAGACAGCCCTTTACATTCAACTGTAAACAAGAAAGTAATTGGAAAGATGAAGGACGAACTTAATGGAACAGTTATAAAAGAATATGTTGATTTGAGGTCAAAGATGTTATAGCGTTGCCAGCCAGACTTCTGTAATGAAGAAGGCTAAAGGCATAAGTAAAGAAGTTGTCAAAAAAATATATCTCACGATAACTACAAGCAAGCTCTCTTTGAAAACAAAGTATTTTATCACACAAATGTTAATCTGCGCTCTACTCTTCATCAAGTAAACACAACTGCTGTTAACAAGAAATCGCTAGTCTCTAACAATAACAAGAGAACTTACGCCAGTCCTGAGTTCTCATATGCTGTAGGGCATTGGAGAACTTTAAAAGATTAACTTGACTAACTTGAGTTGTACTTAACTTAGGAACCTAACTAGTACTTACTTAAGAACATAACAAGAAATTAACTTAGGAACCTAACTAGTACTTACTTAAGAACATAACAAGAACTTTAACTTAGGAACCTAACTAGTACTTACTTAAGAACTTATAATTTTTTGTACTTTACTTGTAATTTACTTGCACTTAACTTAAAAAGTACTTTCTATAACTAACTTAACTTGTACTTATTTAGTTCTTAACTTGTACTTTATTTAGTTCTTAAAAACTATTACAAAGAAAATGGGTCTACTGCAGGAGGTTGCTCTCTTTTTGCAGAAGTTGGTTCTTCATTTACTGTGGGCTCTTGTGGCTTTGTTGTTAAGTACGGTGTTAAGTATTTGCATGCTAAAAATCCACCAACAACAGCAGCAGCGCCCAATACATAATGATACATCTTATTGTTTGATTGTGATTGTGATTGTGATTGTGTTGTTGTTTAATTGTGTTGTTGTTGGTGGAGATGTTGTATTATTATCTAACAATTTTTGTTTTGCTGATTGGTTTGATTTTCTCAGTCTGTTCCATTCAGCCAGTTTACGCCCCGCCTCAACACGTCCGGGGTTTTTAGTCTTAGTAACATTACTCACTTGTGGTACATTCTGCTCCTGCGGTACATTCACTTGTGGTACATTCTGCTCCTGCGGACTGTCCTGCGGCGTCTTCTTCTCCTGATCGCTCATTAATTGCGATTAAATTTAATATGATCAAAATTAATATGATTAAAAGTAATTAATCCCATGATGAATGGGCCATAACATAGTCCCAAATCTGTAATACATGTCACATGCAAGAGTTTCTAGTGACTTGTTTAAAACTGGATCTTGCGATAAGTCATATTTTAAATCTTCTTCTGAATCAACTGGCGCCACCTTACTTACTAACTTAGCATATAAACTAATCATTGTCTGACCCACTGATCTAACCATTTTTGATCCCAGCTGCGCTTCGTACCTAGCGTAGTACTTCTCAATGTCTGATGTAGGCAATTGCTGAATCTGTTCAATACTTAGTTCAACACCTAAATACTGTCTAGTTTTTCCACAGGCAGCGAGAGAGTATAATCTTTCTTTATGGCAGTTGTCTACGGGGTAGTCTGCTTGCTCCTCACACTTTAATAGTTCGTCACAATCCATTTTAAAAGCAATAAAAAATAATATAATACTTTTAAAACCATGAGTTTAAAGTTGGTTAATTATGCAGTGCCTATCGTTGGTGTTATAGTTTATTCAACCCTTGCAAAATGTTTGTTAGGAATAAAACCGCCCAACATGGGGAAGATAGAAGATTCGCCAAAACTAGTTGCAGCTTTATTTTTAGCTTTAACAACAAAAGATTATCTGATTAAAAAGCACATAGACAGCCTTTCGTATTATGATTATTTTAATTATTTTTTTAGTTAATAAAAAGATGAGTGAAAAAAAGATTATCAATACGATTTACCACTCCGCTGTAATTAGCGGTCTTAGTATAGGCTATAGCGTGTTAGCAAAAAACATGTTTAGAATGAAGCCAGCTGACCTAGGAAGGTTAGACATTGAGGACGTTGTTAAGGTTATAGTTGTAATTACTGCAGGGATTGCGTCAAAAGACTTTCTTGTTGCACAGGGGATTATCCCAGAAAATATTAGTTCATAGAAAAATTAATTCATAAGAAAATAATTTATAAAAAGATGGCGGGAGTAGTTATGATGGAGGAGCTATTGTTAATGCTTTGGCCTTCTCCGGAAGCAATTATATGTTTAGTAAATTGAGGTTCGATGAAGAGAGAGAGCGCCATAACAAGGCAATAGAAGATTTAGCTAAGGCAAGAGACGCTTACGAGAAAAGGCGAATTGCTCACTTAGACTTTATTAATAAAAAGTTAAGGGAACAGGGGCATGCAGAGCACACATTTACAGACGTTGATGAGGCAATGAATGAGTATACTTAGTAACAGGAAAGAAGTTTCTAACATCGCCACCGCCAGAACTGTCTGATTTTTATGAACCATCAGAAGAACAGAAAATAGCAGAAATTAGTTTTATTGTGGGTGCTATGGGAGCAATCTATCTTGTTGCTCACTTTCTTGTGTAAAAATAAAATGCATTTAAAATATGAACAAAAATATATTATTCTCCTAAAGGGTATTGGAAAGGAAAGACTGCTATGAAAAACTGAGTCAAGCTGCTAGAGTGTCTGAATCAGATGCGAAAGACTGGCTTTCAAAACAGGCAATTTGGCAAATATATCTGCCCGCCCCAAAAAGAATAATAAGACCTAGATTTGTTAACTCGGTTCCTAATGACACCCACCAGATGGATTTGCTGTATCTTCCACATGATAAAGTTAGAAGAAAAAAGTTTAAGTATGCTTTAACAGTTGTTGACATGGCTTCAAGATACAAAGACGCTGAGCCTTTAACAGATAAAAGCTCAACTGCTGTGGCTGTGGCTTTACAACAAATATACATGCGAGGCCCATTAAAGTATCCTAGGATGATTCAAGTTGATGATGGAAGAGAGTTTAAAGGTTCTGTAAACCAGTTGTTTTTAAAACATCATGTTACAGTTAAGAGAGGGATCCCAGGCAACCATCGATCACAAGCCCTAGTAGAAAACTTTAATAAGAATCTAGCTGAAACGCCTGTTTACCTATCAATATCACAGAGAAATTATGGACAGAACGCCTAACACAGAATGGGTTAGGAGATTGCCAGCAGTCTTACGCGCCCATGAACAATGAAGAATTTAAAGCAACAGGGTTGAAGCCAGTAAAACGCGATCAAATTTAAAAAAAAATTAGCATTATGAAGACATCCAAGGTAATCAAAAACTCTTGCCGTTTGGACTAAAAGTAGAGTACTTGTATGCACCTGGAGAGGCAGAAGGCGATGTTAGAATCAGAGCCACAGATCCTATATGGAGCGTAGATGTATATGAAGTTGAAAGAATTATGAAAACAGACCCTCCCGTATATTATTTAAGAGAGCCTCTCGCGTCTAAAAAGCCTGCCCCTAAAAGATCCTTTGTTCGTGAAGAGCTGCAAGTTGTCCCGCCAAACACAGTGAGTTAACAAAAAAAATAGTGTTTATTTTTTTTTAACTTATTTTTTTAGTCTATTTTGGGTTTAACTGATCGTGTGTTTGTTTTTCAATGTTCTGTTTAATTGCATCAGTGTCTACCTGTCGTGAAGTAAAAGTCTTTTCCACTCCTTTTGAAGTTCAATTTTTTGTCGCCTATAATCCTCACTATCAGCCATAAGCTTCTGAAATTCTTCGTCTGTAATGTTTTCATCCTGTAGTGATTTGCTTATTCTTAATCTTAATGAACAAAGTTTTGCTGATGCTAGGGCTACAATGGCAGTGTGCTTTTGTAATTTAGGAGTTAATTTTTTTAAAACGGCACTTACAATCATAGACATGGCGCCTAAACCTAACCCGAGGCCTCCTAATGCTAAAGAGACTGGCGCCCCAGCCCCGGTGGCTAAAACAGCAACACTAGACCCGGCACTTACGCTTGCTACAGCTGAGGAGCCAGTAATTACAAAGAAAGAGTATTTAAAGCTTTAGCATATTTCTTTCTAGTAATCCTATACTTATCTAAGTCGCTTTCTATTTCCTTTTGAAGTTCAGTTATTTGCTTTAACCTAAACTGTTGAACCTCCATTTTAAATAAGATTTTTTTTTTAATTAATCTTGTACATGTCTTCTTATTAATCCTTCTGGCAGTACTTCATTAACAGAGTAAAACGCAATAAAATCAACATACTTAATGAGAATAAAGTCGAGTACTGTTAGTTTGTCTTTGTCAACCATCACAGTACCTTTTCAGATGATACATGGGTGTTTATTTTGTCTCCGTTTTTAGTAATTGCAATACCGAGCTTAAGAGGAGCATCCAAGTTTTCGGCCTTTATTTGTATGCCTCTGATTAACGTATGTTCTGGCAAACTAGTATCGCCCTCCCTCGGAGTAATAAATAAGCGAAAAATCATCGTCAATTGCCTAGGTAGTGACAGTAGCGGTGGGGGTAAATTCTAAGCTGACGGTGTCATTCCCCACTTCAGCTAAGGACTTCTTTCTCTGTAGCATATATTCAGAACCCTGCATAGTTATTTCAATCTGTTTTTCTGTTGTGTTCCTGGAACTAGGCTAACAGATAGGGTCCTGCATTCAAAGCCTTTCTAAAATTGTTTTCCTTATCAAAGTATACATTAGGGCTTCGCAGTTCAAACTTTAAATTCCAAGCAATTTCAGGAAGCAACGCCCAAGCATTCTCTCTTTTATGAAGTTGTATTCATGTTTGCCAAAATCGTTTGCCCTTAAATTTCTTATATCTTCTAGGGTAGGATACTGTTGTTTTTTGTCTTCAAATTCTGTTCGTTTGTAAGCCCCGTCATCTGTGTACTCAAATCCATAAACATTTCCTGGCACTCCTATTAGATCAAACTCGGTTGTGTCTGCTAGGTCTTTTAACTCTACTGCAACGCATTTAGGAGCTAGCTGCGATTTTGATGCTGGCCCCCGAGACATTCTTTTTATAATATAAAAATTATAATAAACAAATTGTTATAAGCAATCAATAATAAACAATCTACAATAAACAAACGTATTGAACTGGGGGGTCAGTCCGTAAGCATAGCTTAGCGTGCTTAGATTTTTCTAACTGCTCTTTTATTTTTTTTAGCTCATCTTTGTCCCTTATTATATAATCTTCACTTAAACATTCTTCAAAACTATCTTTGTCCTTAGTGTAAAATAATACAACCGATTTTAAACTGTGGTCTAAAGTCTTTTAAGACAGCATTATATTTTTTAGTTAAGAGCCACACAGAAACTAAGACGTGGCGTCCACTAAAGGCTAGCTTTGACAGAGCTTTTCTTTTTTTAACAATGTCTTGTTCAGCTGAACAGTCATCAATAATAAACAGGGTTTCAGTTCCCTCAAATAGTCTATAGTAATGTTCTAAACAGTCGCTTAGCTTGTCGCTAGGATCAACTAGAAATATATTCTCGTCTGTCCATATAAACTTCCTTTCTTTGTAAGACTTGTTGTGCTTAATGGTTGTGCAGAATATAACAATGTGCTCGTAATGAAACCTGTATATTGTTTGTAACAAATCAAGTACGAAGACAGTTTTCCCACACCCCGTAATCCCGCAGATAAGAGAACAGTGCGGATCTTTAGGAAGAAACTTCAAGCTATCCATCTGTTTTTATTAGAATATTTTCTTCTACATTTTAATAAGCCACTTCTTTTAGCCTGTTTTCTTCAATGTTTAACTGAGCATCACAAACCATAAAAATGTGCATTTTTATTGGGCCGTTTCCGGTCTGCTTTCTTGTGAATATTTATTTTTATGCCATCTTGCCCTATCCTTTCTCCACTTCCAAACAATCTGTTGTCAAATGTGGATCTAAAATCCAACCACAGCCCATATTTATTTATTAAGTAGTCTTCAAGTCTTACATCATAAAGGCGAAGTTTTTTACATACACGATCAACTGCAGGATCCCTTTGCCTACCTCCAGCAAACAACTTTCTCATTTCATCGAAGTGTTGGTGAGGTAAAAGTCTGCGCCCTGAATACAACTGATCAGACTTGCCATTTATTGCGCAGTCAACCTTTTCCAATTTTTGGATTATAAAACGCTTCTGATTCTCTCTTAAAAGGAGTTGTTCCTTCAGTAAACAAGAGCAAAATTCCTTTTAAAGACTTTAAGACATATTTAAATATATGTTCCAAAGAGTGTCTCGCTTGTTTCTATTTTCTGTAATGGCGTGTATAACCCTTTCATAATAAATAACCGTTTTACTTTTATACTGGGTTAAGATTGTTCTAGCCAGTCCAGGGTTAGTAACAACATCAAACTCAAGAGAAATGTCACTAACTGTGTATTTAGCTAAAGGGTCTTCAGACAGAACAACAGAGCCGCTAGGATTAAATGTCAGATCATAAGTAAGTTTTTCTTTTAGCGCACCTTGATAATATGGCATATGTGTCTTTAACAGCTCAAAATCTAGAGGGATGCAAAATCTGTTGCCAAATGCTTCTGCTACTGCCTCATCTTTAACATCATTCTTTGCATCCTCCACTTTAAGCCTGTGCTTGAGGCCGTTTGGGCTTTGTATTCCCTGATAAACTTTCTCTTTCCTTTCTTTTTTAGGCAGCCATAGATCAGAATAGAGAGCAAAAATGTCTGCCTCGTTTAGTAAAAAGACTTCTTTACCCTCCAGTTTGATTACTACATGATTAACGATAGCCCTGCCTAAATTAGCAACAACAGTAGTATTAGGATCTGTCGATTTAATATCTATTTTAAATGATAGTTTAGCGGTGCCTGGCATTATAACATCATCAGCGCCAAGATCAGGGAACATAACTGTTAATGTTTGTCCAGGCTCAACTGTTGATGGAGTATTTACACTAATTACAGTCTGCCTTATACCTTTTACGCCATGGGGTTCCTTCTCTTTTCTGTATGGGTCGAGGTCACAACCATATGAGTTCATTTTTTATAAAACAAAAAAGAATATAAATAAAAATATGGATGAAGATTTTGACCCGATTGATCCTATTGAAGAAGATGAAGATGAAACAGAACTGGGTCCTTCATTGCAGGAAGAGCTTGGCAGAGCAGCAGCAGGCCAAGGAGTAGGGTTAAGTCAAACACGATTGCTAGATAGAATTGAATCATTATATGGCCATATGGGGCGAGAGCAGCCAGAAGCGATTAGGGTTTCTGATTTTTCAACAGATGAAAATAATCATTTGTATGTAAGAACCGGTAAAGGAAAGAGTGTACGACTTACTACAAAACCAGACCCAACCCAGTTTTTAAGCAGTGCCACAATTCTTAGAGATCTCCCTGTTGTTGACCAAAGGAAATTAAACTTTATTGGCAATTTAAGGACTGAGGCTGTTAGTCTTTTACAAAACTTGGGGCAAGAGTTGCCAACACAATCTGAAATACAAAACATACCTCTTGAAGATTTAAATCGAACAGCAGATGAACTAATAGCAGAAATTGAGACGAGTTTTAATGAGGAGACACAATTAAAAACAATTAATGATTCTCCATTGCCTATGCGTGAAATCTTGGGGCTTAATGAGGCTTTACGGACAATAAGAGGTGAACTAACAAACAATTTAGCAAAACTTGGTGAGTTGGATAGAGAGATAGAAGAAGAAAAAATAGGCTGGCTGATGCAGACGATAATAATTTAGGGCGAGAAGAAAAGGCTAGAATACAGCAGAAAATACAGGATTTAATGCTGGAAAGGTCAGCCAGGTTAGAAACGCTGTCTACTAACAGAGCACAGCTAGCATCACAAACAAGCAGAATAAGAGAAACTATAAACAGAATACTTTATGAAAACACTACGCTAGCTGAAAGAATAAGGACTCTGTTCAGGGAACAGGGGATTACAATAGTTAGTATATTAACAGCTGTTGGGTTTGCTATCTCTACGCTCGTTTATGCTTTAACCGGCAGTGCGCCAACAGGGTCAGTAGCGCCTCCAACACCTCAGCCTGGTAAAAGTTGGATTAGAAAACAATTGCATCATCTAGCAAACCTATTAAAAAAGTTAGCAGCCAAAGCGCTTGATGCTCTGCCTGGCATAATAGGCAGTGTTGTTAGTTGGGTTTTGTCTACTATAGGCAAAGTTGCTGGTTATATGGCTGACCATCTGTGGACGTTAGGAGTGCTAGCTGCTGGATTAATTTTTAGTGAAATAAAGTATAGCTAATCCAGTAAAAGTTAAAAATACAACAAGGGCTGTCTTTTCGCTAGTGTGACTGTCAAGGTGAGATAGATTAACAGGCGGTGTGCTTTCTGGGCTGCTTTCTGGCTGTGGGGCGCTTATAACTGGATCGCTTTCTTCAGGGCTAGGTACTTTCTTTAAAATAGAAGGCGCGGGCCTTGTGTTTAAGCTTTGATTGTGTCCTAAGTTTTGGTCGTCTCCAGCTATGAGGATTTCATTGTTATAATTCTGTATCATGCCAATCTGTAGTCTAAGGTCAGAGGGTAGCATGTATAATCCATGGCAACAACAAAGTCAACCTTTGACCTAGCATGTGCAAGAACGTCTTGATACCTTTGTATGCTGGAAGGCAAATCAACAGCAGAGTTAATAGCATCTTCTAAATTGGCTAGAAATTGTTTTCTGGCGTCAAACCCTGTAGATTGGTCAACTATGCTAGACTTGGTCTGCGCTTGTGCTCCTAATAGACACCAAACGTATGTCCGTATGGAGTCATTAAGTCTTTGGACGCCTGGCATTGTTAGACCTTCACTTTCATCTAAGATAAATGTTGCCCAAGCATTAGGATGTTTCTGTTCTATGGATCCCAATCGAACTTGTTTGTCTGGTTGGAAAGAGGTGTGGCCAGGCCAGTAGTCATAAGTATATTCTCTTTTTACACCCCACAAATACAATGTGCCTAACCATGATTGCGGTCTAACTTTTGTCTAAAATCAGTTGAAGGATTAATGTTAAATTCGTTGCAGATTCTTTCATATGCGTTATTATCCATTGGGCTGTTGAATGGATTAAACGCGTTGTTGCTTGGGAGGACTACTTGTAGTTCAGTTAGTATTCTTCTGTACTGGTAATAAACATGAAAGTTATATACTGACCTTACTAAAAAAATGGGATGGTTTAAATGGTTTGCATATGAAACACCACAGCCAGTAGTTGCGCAGTAAATGACAAAATTTAACTGATTCTGGAAAAAAGCCATAGGGCGGGATGACCATGCTGATGGCACTCTATCATTATGTATTGGTGGATTTAAATATCTAGTTAGTGGGTTTACAAGTCTGACCCGGAAGCCGTATGATTCGTCCACTGCAAGGGTTTAAATTGCTGAAGTCCAAAGATTTGGGGTTATAAAACGCTCCTACATTGTAAGTGGCACTTTCGTTATATTTAAAAGGTTCCATTTTTTAAATTATTTTTTTAAATAGTTATAAAAAGGATGTATATCTATATAACCAAGCAAAACGAGCGTGTGTTCTTAACGTACCCAATTGAAAATAGGCGCGGCGATTGAAGGGTCGCCCTTAGAGAAATTGGGTTTAAAGTAAGATGGATTAACATATCTGAAAAAGCTAAGAATAACTGGGTGGATATTAAGGACGGGCAAGGCAATCTATTAAAAAATTTAAAAATACCGATGGTTACTACAACTTTTGTTCTTTAAGAGAAGTATTTAGCAATTTTAACATTAAGTTAAAAATTAATGAGGCAAATCTTATAATTACTATAATTTTTCCAAAACTTAAAGAAAAAAGGGAGTATGTTTTTCCAAGAAGCCTTGCTCGAATTTTGGGCTTTTATAATAGTAGTGAAACATATAGCTTCAGCACACACGGCCTTGTAGACTGGGGCATTTATGAGTTTAAAGGTAATAGACCGTCTGATTTTCTAGTGAATCCAATTTTGTACGTCCATTTACAACAGTTAAAAACATGTGCTAATTTGCTTAATGGCTATCCGGCTACAGTTCTAAGAGTACTGCATCCAGTTAAGGCGGGGTTTTGCGATTATCAGTTATACAGGTTTGGTGGAGACAGTGAATTTAAAGAATTAATTTGGGATACTATAAATTCATTGGATGTAAAAATAACTAATCAAGACGGAAAGCCAGTTGTTTGTTCTAATTTATTAATGGTGCTTGAGGTAGAGGAGCATATTAGAAAAGTAGTGAGGGCCCAGTCCCGCGGGTGCTAATAGCGCTGTAAACCCTTAATTTTTATATGTTCCTGGGAGAGAATGTAAATATCTTCGTTCACGATCACCCATATTATTCTGTACGGAAACCCCGTTTCAATGTGCTAATTACGTCAATATTTGGCAGTTTTGGCATGTTAATTTTTTGGGAAAACAGGGAAAAAATTTTTGGCCAAAATGCAAGATGCGGAAAAGTATTAAAAGGGGGGTTTTCGGGCAAAATGAGGGGGGTTGGTTTGCCCGAAAATTTACTTCTCAAACCCGCTTCAACCCCTACAGTCCACAAGGCCGTTTCATGGGCACTTGTCACGGGCCCACATCCCATGCTCGGGGGGAAGGGGAGGACCGGGAATCTGCTGGAACATGGCAAGGTCGATTTGCCCCCCCCTGTTTTAAACCGCCAGACCTCTTTAAATTTTTTATCCGGGAACCGCAGACACCAGTCATTCCTTTCAAACAACAAAAGTTATTTCTGCTTTCCAAAGACTACTCGAACGGGCACGGGAGGGGGTGATTTTCATTATGGCGCACAATTGTGAATTAGACTTTAAAAAAAAAAATCAAAAAGGGGAAGCTTTTATAAAATCTTTTAAATTCTGATGCTGGAAAGCACTTTGCTATTTGCACGATTCGGTTTGGGGGTTATTGTTTTGATAAATCGGGTCAGCCTCCGTTCGATTTTTACAAAAGTTAATATTGAAAATAAAAAGAATAGGGTCCACTGAAGAAAAATTTGAACAACCCCTCACTTTTGTGAAAACTTGGTTTTCCACAAATTGAACAAGTTTGAATATTTAAAGAGACAATACGTGGACTGATAAGTTTTCATATTTTTCCGGGAAGGTTTCACTGTTTCCCATTTTTCTAATAGCAAATTAATTCTTTACGTCAAGTTTTAAAATTTATCTTATTTTTTTCTTAACGAAACCATCTCTAGCTAATTTTATCTGCTGTTTCATTCTGGATATCCCCATGTGGGGGAATCCAGCAAAACAAACCCCCAAAACCCTTTTTCAACATAATAACTTGGAATTTTATTTAAAAAAAGTAAATCTTTTCTTTTTTGTTCCCCAGTTTTGCAAGCTATAAAAACTGCTTTGGAATCAACCAAAAAGTATATTAAGCAGCATGTTCGCACACATAAAAATCAACCCCTAAAAAAGCATACTTTTGCCAAATAAAAACCCCTTTTTCCCTGAGAAAAAATCTACGAAACTTACAATGGAATCACAAAACCAGACCCTCAACGAGCAAAATCGAGCCATCTGAAAATCTTCCAATGATAGGATAAACGGTTTAAAGGGTTTTTTCTTTTGCTTCACTAAAAGAATATTAATGTTATCAACCTTCTTCGGGTCAGTGAAAACTAGTCGTTTTACGGGGTATGCCCCCAATGAGGATGCTTGAAACTATTGGCATTCTGAAAAAATTTTCAATATCTTTACATTTTTCAAATATTTCTTTTGAATAACCCCCCTAACAGGGGGGAGAGAGGTAAGGGGTTGAGCTCTTTTGGGATAGCCTTTCAAAATTACTATAAAAACAGTTTGACAGAATTTGAAACATGTAGGCTTCTCCCAAACTATTAGCCGTTCCCAGTTTTCGTTGTCTGACAGGGGTTTAAATTTTCGCTTTTTTTAAAAGTTTTTAAAAATTCGGTGTAGGGACACCGAGGCCCCTTTAAACGTTTCTGCAATTGACTGAAATTTCTTAAACGGGTTTCGGGGGCCTTGAAAAAACCTTTTGGCCCGTAAATAACTTTGCGCAAAACTAGATAAAGAAACAGAGTTTGGTTTCCGCCCCATGGGGGTGCACATTATTTTTATAAATTTTAACCTTTGCTGCTCATTGACCAATTTTTCAATACAACCGCCAGTTTAATTTCAAGTTAAGTCAAACCCAAAAAATTTACATTTGGGTGAATATCTAATATTTGCTTTAAAAGCTGAGGCAAAGCTTAGGATTTTTTTCCCCTTATTAAAAAGAACTAATTGTTTTTTCCAAAAATGAAACCCCCTTTTCAGTCATATATTTGTTTATTTTATCTTTTCCACAAAAATTTTTTTTAAACAAAATTTTAAATTGCTCTCTTTTTTGTTGCTTTCTAATACGGGGTTTAAACCAAATGGCAGATCCACATATTGCACAAATGTATGTTTTTTGATATGATTTTGGAAGGTCCCAGAAAAAAAATTAACAAGACAGGTGCATGAGGGAAACCTTGGGGAAATTCCTAGTTTTTGTCTTTAAAAAAGAATAATTGCCTATTTTTTGTGCAAATAGATTTTCCACAAAGAAACTTTTTTTAACGAAAAAATAACCACTACCAAATATTCTTTAATTTGTAAGCAACGTGCACCAAACACTGCCCCAAATAACGCTTTTTAAATGTCGAAAAAAAGTAGCTAAGGCTTTTCGTCGCGCAATTGTTTTTTAATGTGGTTGTAATCTTTACAAGATGATCTACGGGGACCTACCTTTTTCGAAAACCTGTTTGGGTTTTTTTTGGGGGTTATGTTCCGTTTTTCGCAAAAATCCCAAAACCCTTTTTCAAAATTTTTTTTTCTAACAATTTCCCGCATGCGAGGTTAAGCTATTGGGCTTAACTTTTTTAACCGAAGACCTAGGTTTACCTTTTTAGGTATAGGGATCACAACTGCCTCTTCCAAAAGCTTTGGGAAGTTTTTATTTTGCCAACTTTTTGGGGAAAATGATGAAAGTAACACCCCCAGGTCCGGGGAATGGGTTTAAAAACTGGAGAATACCAAAAAAACCATGGCCGTTTTGGGTTTGGGAAAAAAGGGGTTCAAGTTTCACAAAATTCTTCATAAGAGATGGAAATTTAATAGTGTTGTTTGGTTTTGGAACGGATTCATTAGGATTGTTTCCCCTTTTTTTCCTGTAAGACTGGTTCTGAACTAGATGACAACAAAATTTTTTTTCCCAGAATACCTTTACAACGCCTCTGCTTTGTCCTGGGGTTTGGGACAACATTTTTTTCTAGTTAAAAAGGGAAAGAGGCAATTTAAAAAAGTCTTCATTTCTTGACTTTTTTCCACACCTTAAGTTATTTTTGAATCCGAAAATTTTTGATAGACAAAAACCGGAAAAATAGACCCTTTGGCTTTGGGGTCACCCTGTTGGATTATTTTTAGCACGTTCATTTCTTGAAATTTTTAACTCCTCGTCCTTAGCCATATTGATAAGCTGTTTTTTTTCAAAAGACCTGCTTTCGCCTTTTCTTCATCCACCATCCATTACCGAGTATTTTTTTCCTTTTACATTTACACACTTAGGAACATTTTTCAGCGCTAATAAAAAAGCGTGGCTCAATTGTCGAAAAAAACATCAATATCATCATGCTGAACGTTGTACCATTTTTAACACGAGGAAATATAGACAAAACCCAACGCTTTGGTAAGAAAATTTTGGAAATTTTACGCAAAACCTTCTTCCCAATAACCTTTTCTTCAATTTAAAATAATAGGGAAAATGATCACACCCCCGGTACTTTACCTGTTAGCCAGCAGCTTGACTGCTAAATCTGGTGTGCCCAAAGTCAAAACAATAGCAGTGGGTCAAGAGTAACCATCCGGTACTCTGGTAACGCCCATCATTTAACAAGACTAAGCCGAATCCACTATATTTTCAAACCCGAACAACAATTGTTTGAGAACATCCAAGTTCCCAAAACGGAGCAGCCTTGAAGTCTCCAGGACAAACTTTTTTGTTAGCAAAGGGAAAAATTTTTATCCAATCGAACGTCCCGTTTGGCCGTTAGGATAATTAAAAAGATAACAAAAACACGGGTTTTCCTTTTTAATCTGATAAATGCGGCAGTAGAGAAAAGCTCTCAGTATTTTGGGGTATCTAATGCATTTTCGGAGAGTAAAATTTAAGCCAGTTCTTAGTAAAAAGCATTTGAACCTTGTTAGTAATTTTCAACTGTAAAGGGGTGGGTAGTAAAAGTTTTCCCCATTTTGGAAGTTTGTTTGGCTCAAGTTAAAGACTGTAAAGCAAAATTCCTAAAACTTTAAGAAAGTGGTATTCAAAATGAATAATTTTTTTTCACAGATCACAGTTCCACTGAAATATAAAAGACGTCATCATCCGGGTTTTATGTTGAAAAGAAAATCAATGTTTTAACTTAAATTTGTCACCAAAACCGGTTTTAGAGGTAAAGCTCCGGATACGCCCACATCAAGGGGCGAGACAGTCCATCACAGCATTTGGGCCCTGCTGCTGCAGGGGCCCCGCCGACCACAGTTTTTCTAGATTTGCTTATGGGAGCCCGTGAAAAAGAAGGACCAACGCTTCGAGGTTTTCCAGGTTGAAACCCGGGGAACATAGCGCCTGCAAGCCTGCTGCACTCCACAAACCCCTTTTGTAGCAGCCCTGGACAAAGCGCATTGCCAGAGCACAGGTCGTTTAAAACGACTCGACAAAGCCCTGCAAACCGCACCCACGCAGATCAATGCTTTCCCTCGCAAAGTTGCAGTTGTTTTTCGTCGGCAGGACTTTTGGGAAAGGCACTTGTCTCCGAAAGCCGACAGTCCCCAACGGGGTTTCAAAACCACAGACTTTCGACGCCCTGCAGTACCTCTGCCTGCCACACGGCGAGGGGGTAAAAGCATAAACCCGCATCAACGACCCAACCACAGGCCTTCCTTCTGAGAAAAAAGTGTCCCCTAGGATTTTCCGGGCCGCAGAATCATGACCGAGCGGAAATTAACCACTTCTCAATGCCAGGGACCTTTTAACATTTTTTGGGTTTACATGTACGCGAAAAAATTTAAACAAATGCCCGAATACTTCCGACAATCAGCAAACCACTGCAAAAAAATAAGAAATAAAAAATCTATAAAATAAAAGGGTTTAAAAGGGGCTGGAACCGAGTAAAGAAGGCCAAGACCTCCCCTCGCTCCCTCTCTCTCCCCCCCTCCCCCTCCTCTCTCTCCCTCTCTTAAATCCCGGGCGACGCCAGGTAACCGGGAGAAGACCCCAGTGCACTCATAGGTGAAGGTTTTTTTTGCACTAACATAGTTTATGCCACAGAAACCCACCCACACACCACAACCACCACACACACACACCACACACACACACACACACACACCACAACACACACAGAGAGAGAGACGGTGTTAAACGTGCATTTTCCGGGAAAGACAGTACAGAAAAGATCCAGTGGCTTCTTCATTGCCATAAGCCACCCCTGTCCAACACAGAATGTTCTGTTTGGGGCAACGATTTTCCGGGGGGCCCATGCTGCTAAGCAGTGGGACAAACGATTACCTGTGCAAAAAATCTTTTCCGTCAGCTTTTAACACGTTCATTTTTTACATTCCAGCACGGGGCCCTTTCTAAATAATGCACTCCCCCTCCAACAGAACCTTGCACCACCCTGTAATACATCTAAAATTAATTTGATTGATAATCATGACACTTTAATTACAAAAAATGCGCTCCAAGACTCGCTTTATACAAAGACCCTGTCCATCTTAGTCTAAAGGAACGGCAAAGCTCGCTGTGAACTTTATGAAGTACTTGCCACGTTTCTTCCGTTACAACTCTGGCCAACACTCTGAAGGGCTTTTCCACCTCGAAGACAACCCAAAGTAATCAGCAAGTAGAAGAGCTATCAATGCCTTCCACAACACACTACATAGTGGCAGACGGACTCTCGTGCCGAACAGATCGACCCTCTGGTCACAGTAGCAACGTTCCTGCGTCCCACCCATCACTTCCATGGCCCACTATCCCCTGCTGCCATCCCAGAGAGGTGGTGGGCCATTCAACGACAGGCTGCATCCAGTTCATCCTGAGGGTCCCTGTTCCTGTACGTCCTGCTCCTGCACTGGCAGCAGTTGGACGCCATGGACCAGACCATTCAGCCTACCTTCCACAGACTTCCCCCAGACAGAGGCAATCTGTCTGTCCAGGAAACCCATGATCCCTTTTCCTTTGTGCTCCAACCCACCCCATTACCCATTCCAAGGACCTTGGTACCCCTCTACGTCACACCCATACCCCTCTTCCCTGTATCCACCTTCAGTCATTGGTGACCAAACTCATACAACTATCCCAAACCATCAGCAATTACTCCATGACCCGCGTGTAGCTGTGCCACTCCCCCCAACACCTGGTATCCTGGAGGTTTACCGACACAACCCGGACAATACGCCCTTCAGCTGATGAACATGGCATCACAGCTTTTCCACCAACAGAGACCTCAGTAACTGAGTTCTTGTATTCACATGTGCGCTAATGCGCGCGCGTTAATGTGTGTGTGTGTGGGGGGGGGGAGTGAGAGGGGGAGTGCGTTGTACATACGTGTGTGCGTACACGGAATGCGCGCACCTAAAACGCGCCTTTTTTATTTTGAGTGAAAATCGGTTTTTTACCCATGACAATCGACATCAAAATATCAAGTCTGAACGTTAGTATGGTGAATGCGTGTTTTTTGAGATCGGACCTGGGAATTTGTAGTGACTTAATTGTGCTTGGTGACTTGCTTGGACCCTTGAATTTTGAATTTGGCGACTGCGATCATTTCTGTTAAACTTTATCTGCGTTTCTTAATGCAATTTTTTCTGGTTTGAAGATTGATGTATTTGTCTGTTATTCAGTTGGTACATCAATATATATATTTAATAATATTTTTCCCCCTATCTGAATGAATGCGTGTATGAATGTTAGAGATTATTTTGTAAAGAATCTTTTTTTCATTTTTGTCATTGAACTCAACTGCTGTTGCAGAAAAGAAGATACAGTGTGTGCAGTCTGTATCTAGTAACGCTGAAGGCGGTGTTCACTTACCCGAACTATTTGTCCTTTCTTTTTTACTCTCTGAGCTTTCCATAACTCAGATATACATGCATTACGTGTTGTATATACACATTCTAAAACTGAGAAAACTTTTCTAGACTTATTGAAGTTATTCCCAAACGATCTGCAACATGTCTTTAACATTAATACTGGCCAATAAAACAAGGACTTCGAATAGGCTACTTGAACATTAACAATGCACAAATAAGAAAACGATATTGCAACTATTCTTCAGAACAATGGTAACAATTTTCATTATTTTGTTTTGCAGAATCCCGTTTGTCCTCACAAATAACTGATGCTGATATGAATATGCCAGGATACCAGATAATTCGACTAGATCCACATAAACCCAAAACCACAGCATACTATGTATGTTGCATCTTCGTTAAAATACAAAAAGCTGAATAATCTAGAAAATTATGTACATTGAATCTGTATGATTGAAATCAGCATGAAAAACAGTAAACCACTAATCACAGGATTTATATACAGAAATCCATCAGAAACTACAGACTGGCAAGACAAATTTAGTGTCCTTATGGATGAAGCAACGATGCTAAGTTTTGAAACTATCATTTGGGAGATTTTAATATAGATTTAACGAAACCCAAACCCAAGTGGCAACAAAACTACACTTACACGGCCTAGAACAACTTATTGACAAACCAACCCGTGTAACTGAACATTCAAGTACCTTAATTGATCACATTTACACAAACACAAAACAACCTATTATTGAAGTATGTGCTCCACCATGTGGATTAGTGACCATAATCCCGTTTTCTTACTTGGTACAAAACCCGTGTTAAAGTTCCAAAGGTAGGGCATAAGATCATACATTATAGAAGTTTTAGAAACTTTCAAGAAGAAGATTTCCTTTCAAACCTTGCCACGGCACAGATGGATTACATATATCAAATAAGAGATCCTGATGAAGCAGCTGAATATTGGATCAGTACATTTACTTCTGTATATAACAAGCATGCTCCATTCATAAAGAAAGAGTCAAACAAAAACAAAACCACCGTGGATAACAAAAGAAATTGATACAGAAATTAATAAAAGAAATCATTTAAGCATATTTCGGAACAAGTAAAGAATTTCGAAAACAAAGAAATAAGGTGAACTCAATGAACGAAAATCTAAACGCAATTACTTCCAAAAGATGTTAATTTCTACAAAGGATTCACGTCAGATCTGAAAGCTATCAACATGTTGAACAATAAACAGGTATCAAGAAGTCAGCAAATTCTTACAGACGTAATCTGCAAATCAGTTAAACAACCATTTGCAAATATTAAAGATAAAATCATATTACATGACAGGTCCAATGAAAATGAACTCAGTCACTTAAAACATTACCTTGGTTCAAAGAATATTTACTTTCCTTTTACTCATCTTTAAAACAATCTGGTGCACACGATTTAGACGGTTTAGATGTAAAAATACTAAAAGTTTCATGCTCAGTGATCTCTGACACACTAACTTATTTATTACAATTTGTGCATAGAGAAACAAACTTTTCCTTTAAAATTTAAGAAGCTAAAGTTATTCTCCTCTCCATAAATCTGGTGATACATCAAATCCATCAAATTATCGACCGTTTCTATTTTATCTGCTTTATCTAAGCCTATTGAAAAGCACATGCAAAAGTCCCTCATTCTTACCTTGCTAAAAATAATTTACTAAATGAAGATCAGTCCTGGTTTCCGTTAATATCATTCCGTCAACAGCCCTCATACAGCTCGTTGATAGCCTTCTAACATATAAATGAAAATAAATTACTGGTATCTTTTTATAGACTTTGAGAAAGCGTTTGATGTTATAAATCATTCTCTGCTACTGCGCAAATAGAACTGTATAAATTAAATCCAGAATTCATTAATCTCTTGTCTTCTTTTCTATGTAACAAAAACAAGCAGTAACAGTTAACAACGAAATGTCAAACTTTTTGCCTGTCAAATACGGAGTACAACAAAGCTCTGTATTAGGTCCTCTTCTGTTTTCTATCTATATCAATGATTTACCTCTTTATGTTAAATGTAAGTGCGAAATGTTTGCCGACGATACATCGCTCCATTCCAGTGATTCAGACACCCATAGACTAGCAAACAAACTACAAGATAATATCATGGACTTACTGAATGGACCCAACTGAAATCATATGTCCTTAAATGCAAACAAGACCAAATGTATGTATGTATGTGCTCGACAAAAACGGCAAAGAATGAATCAAAATTTCAACCATTGTTTATATCTGACATGCAGGCAGAGTCTGCTGGATGGGGCAGATGACTGGGAGTGCACTGCAGACCTCCCAGAATGGAAGATCACCCAGAGATCATCAGCAAGAGTGGCATGAGACCAGACATAGTAGTCCACTCTAAGTCAACCAAGCAGCTGATCATGATCGAGCTCACGGTGCCATATGAGAACAGAATGGAGCAGCTCAATCTACAAGACTGAAAAGTATGCTGATCTGGCAAACAGCCTGAGGAGAGAAGGCTATCAGTCAAAGTCCTCACTGCAGAAATTGGAGCTAGGGGATTGTAGGAAGTCTGCATACAGCCTCATGAAACAGCTCTCAGTTGCAGGAAGGAAAAAACCAGAGCCCTGAAAGCAATGGCAGAAGCGGCAGAGAGGTGTTCAAGCTGGATCTGGTCAAGGAGAACAAAAGTGAACTTCATAAGGCTTAATTTCCCTACAAATACAGGTGTCCCTGTGGCTCAGTGGTTAAAGCGCGAGTCATTAAGTAAAAATGACATGTCCAGAGGTCATGGGTTCGAATCCCAGCCATGCTCGTCCCAAGATGGGAAAAAAAAGGGCAGCAGAGGGACATCCGAGTCATGAACCGGGTGTGGCCCAACCCCCCTAGAGTGTCAGAGATAAGGGCCGAAACACTTGCTTGAAGGGGGCTTCTCTTCTGAGGACTCTCTGCTGCCCACCTCTCCACGAGTTTCTTTCTACTGATGCATGGGTAAACCATGACTTCCGGGAATAGGCCGGAGGACGTCCGGGAAAGACCGGAGGACACTGGAAAAGACCAGAACCAAGGCTCTGTGGGCTGGCTCCCCACTTTGCCTTAAACATGTGGCTACTAAAAATAAAAGGAAAAGATGCTCCCAGGATTCACCGAAAGGGGAGAGAATGATGAATCCATCGGTGCTCAACCAATCACGACTGCAAATCCCAAATGGACTATGAACATGGACCAAATGGAATATCCATGTGTCTGTGAAAGCGTTTCGCTACCACCCGTGGCATGAAGATCCACAGAACAAAGATGGGATGTGTGAAGACTCACCTGAATGAGCAGCAGCGCACTGCATCAGCAGATAAGACGTCGGAAGACCAAGGCCAGGATTTAAACCACAGTGCCAAGGACATCCACGCTGTTGGTTCGGATGAGGAATTTGCACAGGCCCTCGATGCCAGCGCCTGAAACTCAACCTGCCACGAGCAAACGAAACTGAAGATTGGGAAAACTGGATGCAAAAATCGTCCAAAGACTCGATGCACTGATAGGGAAAAGCACCCTGGAACACAAACTAGCCACATATGGGACATTGTGTATGCCACATGTAGAGACGCCTATGGAGTAAAACTACCCAAAGAGAAAACACCTCCAAAGAAATCCAGACGCCAAGAAAAGATGGACAAGATCAGAGTCCAAAAGAACAACCTCAAGAAGCAAATGAAGACCGCACTGCCAGCTGAAAAACAAGGCTTGGAAAAACTGTGGGAAGACCTGAAAGAAAAACACAGCGCCCTCAGCAAAGCGGAATCTGCGAGGAAGAGGAAGAGCAAAAAGAAGAAACACAAGAGCGCTTCTTCAGAGACCCTTCCAGTTTGCCAGAACACTGTTTGAGCAGGGCCAAAATCTGGGACCCTAAGTGTGGACAAAGGATTCTTGAGCAGCATCTGAGAAAACTACTCTGACTCACAGAGCAAAGCACCACTCGACATTCAAGGCTGGTGTGGCCAACCAACCCTGAGGAACAGTTCAATGGCAAGCCTCCAACGTTGCGGAAATCAAGAAGGTGGTCGACAAAGCCAGAGCCAAATCATCACCAGGGCCAAACGGAATACCTTACCAGCTTTACAAGAAATGTCCCAAGGTGCTGGAGTGGCTCCACAGGCTGCTGCGATCGGCTTGGAGAAACCAGAAGATCAGCAGCCAGTGGATGACGGCAGATGGTGTGTACATCCCCAAGAGCAAAACTCAAGTGACATCAGCCAGTTCAGGCCAATATCACTACTGAACGTCGAAGGGAAAATCTTCTTCTCGTCATGGCAGCAAGGCTGACCAAGTACCTGATGGAAAACAAGTACTTGGATGTGCAGTCCCAGAAAGGTGGCATCCCAGGCGTGCTGGCTGTGTAGAACACGCCACAATGATCTGGACGCAATCCAAAAAGCAAAAACAGAAAAGAGAGACCTGGACGTAGTGTGGCTTGATCTGGCAAACGCATATGGATCTGTGCCCCATGAGATGAAACAGTTGCTCTTGAGATGTACCATGTGCCAAAGAACATCCGCGACATGCTCAAGAAGTACTTCAATGCTTCTCAATGCCGTTCTCTACCAAGGAGTACACAACTGATTGGATCAACTTGGAAGTGGGCATTCCAATGGGCTGTGCAATTTCCCCGATACAGTTCGTGCTAGCAATGGAACTCATCTTGAAAGCAGCAACAACAAACAACGCGAGACAAACAGACCTTGGCGATGGATACAAGATGCCTCCTCTCAAGGCCTTCATGGATGACACTACATGATTTCATCCAGAGAAGACGAGACACGTCATGTGCTGGAGAGACTGGACGACATAGTTGCCTCATCCAGAATGAAGTTCAAGCCAAAGAAATCACGGAGTCTCTCACTGAGGAAAGGAAAAGTGGCCGAATCTGTGGTCTTCAGTGTTGGCCAACCAGGCCATTCCAACAGTCACAGAAGAACCAGTCAAGAGCCTTGGAAGATGGTATGATGATACGCTGAAAGACACACAAAGAGCAAAAGAAACCAAGCAGATGGCGGAAGAAGGCTTGGAGACCATTGACCAGTGTGGGCTCCCTGGCAAATACAAGGTGTGGTGTCTGCAGTTTCATGCTGATACCAAAGCTCCTATGGCCTCTGATGATATACGACATCTGCACCAGCACAGTGGAGGCAATGGAAGCCAAAATCAACAAGTTCACAAGGAAATGGCTTGGTGTCCCACCCTGTCTGACTGACATCGCGCTGTACTGTCGCCAAGCAAAGCTCAAACTACCACTGAAATCCATCTGGAGGAATACAAAGCAGGGAAGACAGACTTCAAAGCATGCTGAGGACTCAGAGACAAGGTGGAGAAGCAATCAAGCCCCAGCGAAGACAGACAGAAAATGGAAAGTTCAAGAGGCGATGGATTCTGCAAAAGAAAGTCTCAAGATCAGAGAAATAATAGGACACCACAGACCAACAGACAAGACTGGGGTGACCAAAATGAATGGTGGTCAAAGGCCAAAGGAAAAGCCAAAAGAGACATGCTGATTCAGGAGATGAGAAAAGAAGAAGACCAAAAGACTCCAAAAGCAGTCCAGCAGAGCCAGCAAGGCAATGGACAACGTGGGAGAATGCACTCCAAAGAAGTCTAACTTGGAATGACATTTGGCACATGGCCCCTCTCAGGATCAGCTTCATTCTCAGATCTGCATATGACCTTCTGCCCTCAAATGCAAACCTGGTGAAGTGGGGGGAAAACAGACGATCCTGCATGCCCCTCTGCCATGAAAAACCAACAGTGGAGCATGTTCTAAGCTCATGTAAAGTAGCCCTGGCTCAAGGAAGGTACACATGGAGGCACAACCAAGTGCTCAAAGAAATTGTACAAGTAGTCTGGGCTAGTAGCAACACCACAAAAGGGAGAATCAGGACTCCAAAAGCACCCGCAACATTCTTCACGGCAGGAGGCAGCAAATCATGGCCAAGAACAACAGTGCCACTCGAAACATGCAGGCAGAGTCTGCTGGATGGGGCAGATGACTGGGAGTGCACTGCAGACCTCCCAGAATGGAAGAGTCACCCAGAGATCATCAGCAAGAGTGGCATGAGACCAGACAATAGTAGTCCACTCTAAGTCAACCAGCAGCTGATCATGATCGAGCTCACGGTGCCATATGAGAACAGAATGGAGGCAGCTCAAATCTACAAGACTGAAAAGTATGCTGATCTGGCAAACAGCCTGAGGAGAGAAGGCTATCAGGTTCAAAGTCCTCACTGCTGAAATTGGAGCTAGGGGATTTTGTAGGAACTCCTGCATACAGCCTCATGAAACAGCTCTCAGTTGCAGGGAAGGAAAAAACCAGAGCCCTGAAAGCAATGGCAGAAGCGGCAGAGAGGTGTTCAAGCTGGATCTGGTCAAGGAGGAACAAAAGTGAACTTCATAAGGCTTAATTTCCCTACAAATATCAGGTGTCCCTGTGGCTCAGTGGTTAAAGCGCGAGTCATTAAGTAGAAAATGAGCATGTCCAGAGGGTCATGGGTTCGAATCCCAGCCATGGCTCGTCCCAAGATGGGGAAAAAAAAAAGGGGCAGCAGAGGGACATCCGGAGTCATGAACCGGGTGTGGCCCAACCCCCTAGAGTGTCAGGAGATAAGGGCCGAAACACTTGCTTGAAGGGGCTTCTCTTCTGAGGACTCTCTGCTGCCACGCTCTCACACGAGTTTCTTTCTACTGACAAACAAATTGAAGAAGTAGATTCACATAAAATGCTAGGTGTAATAATTGATAAGGATCTATCGTGGACTGACCATACAAAGTCACTGGAAAACGTCTTTCAAAAAAATTACTTCAGCTAGCCAAGATTAAGAATTTCCTTGATACTCATTCTCGTAAAGCTTTCTTCTGTGCTCACATTTTAATCAATAATTGATTATGCATCGACATTATGGGACAGCTGCAGTGAAACCAACTTAAAAATGATTCATCGAATGTACAAAAGAGCACTAAAAATTAGTATTGTTAAGATCAGCACTCTGACTACAGAAGATTATAACAAACTTAGTATATTAACTTTCCACAACAGACTTTTGTTAAAAAAGGCAGTGTGTATGCATAATGTTATATACGGCAATGCTCCTAAAAAGATAAGCGACACATTTAAAACTAACATCCATAGACACAATCATTTTTTTATCTATTCCTAGACCAAGAAATAATCTTTATAAATCTAGTTTTTTATACTCTGGTGGAAATGTATGGAAGAAGTTGCCAACACGCTTTAAATGTATAAACAATAAAATCCAGTTTAAAAATAATCTGAAAAGGTATCTCATGAATGGTTCATAACTACATTTTCCCAAAACCTTTGAAATATGGTTTTATGGTTTTTCACAGTGTTTGCATGTATACTCAGAGGCATAAAAAACGCGAAAACAAACTGTATAGAAATTTTGAGTAATTTGGCTACCGATTCCTTTGAACTGGTAATAGAAAGTGAGAAAAAGCAATCGAACACCGCAAAAGTGTCCTTTCAAAGTTCATTCTGGTAGAAAATAAGGTCACATGAACTTGACCTTGACCCTGTGTTAACAGCAGAATGTCAGTATCTGGTGTGACCATCTCGAGCATTGATCACAGCTGTGCACCTGCGGTACATCGAGCGCACCAGAGTGTTGGTCTGCCTCTGGGGGACTTGCCACCACACCTGGCCCACAGCAACAGCAAGCTGAGCTGCTGTCTGGGTCTGGGTTTGAGCTGGTTCAACTGCCTCTGAAGGGCATCCCAGAAATGCTCTATTGGGTTAAGGTCGGGAGAACGGGCTGGGTGAGGCAGCAGATTGATGTTGTTCTGCCTCAGGAAGTTCTGCGTAGCACGGGCAGTGTGCGGCCTTGCGTTGTCCTGCTGAAACAGGTTCTGTGGATGCCGCTGGAAATGCGGCAGGATGTGGGGCCTCAGAACTTGGTCGATGTAATGAACAGCAGTGACCCCGTTACCACGTCCTGGACCCACATTTTGGAAGATGACTGGCCCAATACGGCGATTTATGCCGATAGCCCCCCAGATCATGATGCTTTCACCACCCCATGGGTCCCTTTCGGTGATGTTGGCATCCGTGAAGCGTTCCCCCGCTCTTCTCCAGATCCGGATGCGGCCATCGCCTGGGTCGACGCAGAACCGGCTTTCATCACTGAAGAGGACTCGGCCCCAGTCCCGATGGCGCCAATGCACGTGGATCTGTGCCCACTGCAGACGGTTCTGGCGATGCTGGAGTGTCAGGATAGGTCGCCGGGCTGGACGCCTGCATTGGAGACCAACTGTGTTCAGTCGGGGACGCACGGTCCTGTTGCTGATTGGCCTGCCATGGTTGCCGACGGTGTTCCTGGCTGTGTTGGCAGCGGTTGGTAAGGCTCCCGTCGATGCTGACGAAGAAGATGGCGGTCTTGGGCTGCTGTGGTGACCCTCGGTCTGCCGCCCCTCGGTCTGTCATCAGTGGTGTTTCTTGCTTGAAAGCGGTCCAGAAGGCGATAGACGGTGGAAATGTGGACTCCGAATGCGATAGCGACCTGCCTCATTGGAACCCCGGCCTGCAGTTGCCCCATTGCTATGCAACGATCTTGACGAGAAAGTCTCGGCATTATGTTGGCGCCTCTGAAGGGATGATTTGAACTTTTTGGGGTTTGGAAATTTATAGCCCCACAATGGGGGCCACATTGAGTTGTAATTCACATTGATGCACGTGGCGTAGGTAGTCCACATGGCAAATGCACTCCTCGTGCCAAAAAACGCTGACCCGGCAACATTCACCCACTGTTACGAGGTTACAACCGGCCAAGACACCACGTACTGCTAATGTTGCACGTGCCAACGACATTGCTTACGTCCTGTTCACAATGTGAACAATCGTGCACTGTCTCTATTTTTTCGCGTTTTTTATGCCTCTGAGTATATATATGTATATCTATGTACATGCTCTGCATGAGTGTGTGTGCCTCAGAGGAAAGGGTAATGTCAGTGTTGACAGTATTCTTAGAGTATACGTACCGCGCACATTTGTGAAGAAAATGTACATATTGTACATAACCAATATCTCTCTCTCCTCTCTCTCTCTCTCTCTCTCTCTCCTCTCTCTCTCTCTCTCTCACTCTCTCTCTCTCCTCTCCCTCTCTCTCTCTCTGATTCCATGTTATCTAAGTGAACTTCACCACGTATATATAAGAAGTTTTTCGTAAAAGTGCGGGACTGTGAGCCTTAGAAAAGAGACTGAACAAAGCCTCTGCAGCAGAGACTCCCAGAAAAACTGCTATTTACTGCGAGCGAGGCAATTTGTGCATAGCCAACTCGCACTTTACAAGTGCGGCTTTGTGACTTGTGAAATAATAAGTGACTTTTTTTCCCTCTCTTTTTTAATTTTTTTTTTTCGTTTTGAAGTTTGATTCTTTGCATTTTTTGTCTTCAGTTTACTTCTTTTTTCCCTCTCCTTCTATCCCCTTATTTGTAATTTTGCTTAAAATTTACTTCCTTTATGAGTGACTGTACATTTTCCTTTCAGAAAAGTGTATCCATCAGTACCATCTGATCGAGGAGCTTACTGACATAATACTGTGAAGATTTTCTTTTCTTCTCATACTTTTTTGGTTTCCCAAAGTTGTCACAGTGTGTAAACCAAACCCATTTTCCCTCCCTTTTATGTGATCTTATTGTGTTCCTTGATCATACAAACCCCAACGTCAGTTAACGTGCGAAATCGTCTCCTACTATCATCACATCAGTGCACAACTAAAATGAGCAAGAACAGTCTGTATGGCCATGCAAAGAAGGACTTCGAATCTGTCACCTTAATATCCAACATGCAGTTAACAAGACATCAGATATCTCAACACGATTTGGAATCATGGTAAACCTTTTCATATTTTAGGGCTCTCTGATCCATAACTACACACATTACCGA
>JAFLJL010000426.1:25000-30000 GCA_018398815.1 Conus ventricosus | reverse complement strand
AGAGACGCCTATGGAGTAAACTACCCAAAGAGAAAACACCTCCAAAGAAATCCAGACGCCAAGAAAAGATGGACAAGATCAGAGTCCAAAAGAACAACCTCAAGAAGCAAATGAAGACCGCACTGCCAGCTGAAAAACAAGGCTTGGAAAAACTGTGGGAAGACCTGAAAGAAAAACACAGCGCCCTCAGCAAAGCGGAATCTGCGAGGAAGAGGAAGAGCAAAAAGAAGAAGACACAAGAGCGCTTCTTCAGAGACCCCTTCCAGTTTGCCAGAACACTGTTTGAGCAAGCCAAAATCTGGGACCCTAAGTGTGGACAAAGGAGTTCTTGAGCAGCATCTGAGGAAAACATACTCTGACTCACAGAGCAAAGCACCACTCGACATTCAAGGTCTGGTGTGGCCCAACCAACCCTGAGGAACAGTTCAATGGCAAGCCTCCACGTTGGCGGAAATCAAGAAGGTGGTCGACAAAGCCAGAGCCAAATCATCACCAGGGCCAAACGGAATACCTTACCAGCTTTACAAGAAATGTCCCAAGGTGCTGGAGTGGCTCCACAGGCTGCTGCGATCGGCTTGGAGAAACCAGAAGATCAGCGGCCAGTGGATGACGGCAGATGGTTTTGTACATCCCCAAAGAGCAAAACTCAAGTGACATCAGCCAGTTCAGGCCAATATCACTACTGAACGTCGAAGGGAAAATCCCTTTTTCTCTGTCATGGCAGCAAGGCTGACCAAGTACCTGATGGAAAACAAGTACTTGGATGTGTCAGTCCAGAAAGGTGGCATCCCAGGCGTGGCTGGCTGTGTAGAACACGTCACAATGATCTGGGACGCAATCCAAAAAGCAAAAACAGAAAAGAGAGACCTGGACGTAGTGTGGCTTCATCTGGCAAACGCATATGGATCTGTGCCCCATGAGATGATACAGTTGGCTCTTGAGATGTACCATGTGCCAAAGAACATCCGCGACATGCTCAAGAAGTATTTCCCAATGGTTTCTCAATGCGGTTCTCTACCAAGGAGTACACAACTGATTGGATCAACTTGGAAGTGGGCATTGCAATGGGCTGTGCAATTCCCCGATACTGTTCGTGCTGGCAATGGAAACTCATCTTGAAAGCAGCAACAAACAACGCGAGACAAAAGCCCTTTGGCGATGGATCCCAAGAGGGCCTCCTCTCAAGGCCTTCATGGATGACACTACAGTGATTTCATCCAGAGAAGACGAGACACGTATGTGTTGGAGAGGCTGGACGACATAGTGCCTCATCCAGAATGAAGTTCAAGCCAAAAAAAATCACGGAGTCTCTCACTGAGGAAAGGAAAAGTGGCCGAATCTGTGGTCTTCAGTGTTGCCAACCAGGCCATTCCAACAGTCACGAAGAACCAGTCAAGAGCCTGGAAGATGGAAATGATGATACGCTGAAGAGACACGCAAAGAGCAAAAGAGAAACCAAGCAGATGGCGGAAGAAGGCTTGGAGACCATTGACCAGTGTGGGCTCCCTGGCAAATACAAGGTCTGGTGTCTGCAGTTCATGCTGATACCAAAGCTCCTATGGCCTCTGATGATATACGACATCTGCACCAGCACAGTGGAGGCAATGGAAGCCAAAATAAACAAGTTCACAGGAATGGCGGTCCACCCGCTGACTGGACATCGGCTGACTGTCCCCAAGAAAGTTAAACCAGAAATACGGGAACAACGAAAAGACAAGACGGGAGATGGAACAAGGTGTAAAGCCAAAGGAAAAAGCAAAAATGGAAATTCAGAGGGGATTTGAAAGAAAACAAGATCAAAAACAGCCACAACCACAGGCAATGGGACAAACGATGGTGAAGGCAAGGAAAGAAAGGGTTGGGATAGAAAGAGGACCAAAACCAAAAGGTAGGAGGAGGAATGACCGTGGAGAATGCCCCCAAAGGGAAAGTCAAATTGGAATGACATTTGAAATGCCCTTCAGGATCCTTATTCTCGTCGCATATGACCTTCTGCCCTCAAATGCAAACCGGGTTTGAAGTGGGGGAAAAACAGACGACCCTGCATGCCCCCTCTGCCTGGAAAACAAACAGTGGAGCATGTTCAAGCCTCGTAAAGTAGCCCTGGCTCAAGGAAGGTACACATGGAGGCACAACCAAGTGCTCAAAGAAATTGTACAAGTGGTCTGGGCTAGTACCAACACCACAAAAGGGAGAATCAGGACTCCAAAAGACCCGCAACATTCTTCACGGCAGGAGGCAGCAAATCATGGCCAAGAACAACAGTGCCACTCGAACATGCAGGCAGAGTCTGCTGGATGGGGCAGATGACTGGGAGTGCACTGCAGACCTCCCAGAATGGAAGAGTCACCCAGAGATCATCAGCAAGAGTGGCATGAGACCAGACATAGTAGTCCACTCTAAGTCAACCAAGCAGCTGATCATGATCGAGCTCACGGTGCCATAGAGAACAGAATGGAGGCAGCTCAAATCTTACAAGACTGAAAAGTATGCTGATATGGCAAACAGCCTGAGGAGGAGAAGGCTATCAGGTCAAAGTCCTCACTGCAGAAATTGGAGCTAGGGGATTTGTAGGAACGTCTGATACAGCCTCATGAAACAGCTCTCAGTTGCATGGAAGGAAAAAAACCAGAGCCCTGAAAGCAATGGCAGAAGCGGCAGAGAGGTGTTCAAGTGGATCTGGTCAAGGAGGAACAAAAGTGAACTTCATAAGGCTTAATTTCCCTACAAATATCAGGTGTCCTGTGGCTCAGTGGTTAAAGCGCGAGTCATTAAGTAGAAAATGAGCATGTCCAGAGGGTCATGGGTTCGAATCCAGCCATGGCTCGTCCCAAGATGTGGGAAAAAAAAAGGGGCGCAGAGGGACATCCGGAGTCATGAACGGGTGTGGCCCAACCCCCTAGAGTGTCAGGAGATAAGGGCCGAAAACACTTGCTTGAAGGGGGCTTCTCTTCTGAGGACTCTCTGCTGCCACGCTCTCCACGAGTTTCTTTTACTACTCAGAACGTGGTAAGCCCTTGGCTAACCGAGGACGGACTTAGAGTGGGCATCTAAATATTTAATCATGCTATAAATAAGATTACTGAAATATCATCCATATTATAAAATTTTTTGGCAAACATTTTCACATATTTGTTTTTCAGAATCCCATTTATCTCCTTTCATTTCTAATAGTGACCTTTCAATTCCAGGCTATAATATAATTCGTAAGACCCCATTCAAAAAAAAGAAAACTGGCATAATAGTGTATGTCCATCAGTCAATTAAAGTTGAAAGAATTGAATACCTTGAACTGCATCACGTAGAAACTATTTGGATCGAAATACAGCTGAAGTATAACAAGCCTATACCTCTATGTTTTCTATACAGGAATCCAGCCGAACATGTCGACTGGATCGATCGCTTCATTTCAATGTTGGAAAATGCCAATGATAATTACAAAGATGTCATAATATTAGGTGATTTTTATATTGATTTATTCAAAACTGATATCACTGGACTCAAACTTTTGAATCATTTGGTTTGATACAATTAATAAAATCAGCTACCGTTGTAACCAGTTCCTCTGAAACATTAATAGATCATTATATATGTTACCAATTCAGAAACAATAGTAGAATCAGTTGCTCCTGCTTATGGCTGCAGTGACCATTTTCCGATTTGTTTTACGTGGACTAAAAAGGGTGTCAAAATACCAAGTTAAATCATTAAAACGATTACATTCAGGAACTTTTCAAAATTTGATCGTGACAAATTTCTCTCAGATCTTTTTAAACTCCCCTTTAAATGACGTGTATCAACATACTGACCCCAATCAAGCTCTGCAAGTATGGTATATACATCTTCCTTGACGTATACAATAAGCATGCTCCTCTTCAAACTAAAAGAGTAAAACATCGGATAAAACCACCTTGGCTTACAAAAGAAATACAGGACACTATGTATCAAAGGGATTATCTATTAAAAAATGGCTCTCGCGAAGAATTCAAAAAGTACAGAAATAAGGTGACCTCCCTAATTACGATCAGAGAAAAGGAAATATTTCTTGGACCTAATTAATAGAAAGAATGACAGTAAATCTATTTGGAAAGCTATACATGGCTTAACCAAGAAAATTCTGACCTGTATTAAACTTAACAAAGGACATATCTGCATGTGAACTGAACGCCCATTTTGCAAGTATAGCAAATCAAATCATACGAAAACGATGAATCAAAAAGTAACGATCTACAAGAATTACTGAAATACTGCCAGCAGAAGAACATCCATTCAGCTTTGGATATTAGTGCCATGGATGTCCACGAAGTTTTTCTTCTTCTTAGACAATTAAAACAGACAGCAACTCGTGGAATTGATGGAATTGACGGGAAAATTCTTAGCTATCCGCATCTGTTATAGCAGAGAAACTCTCACATATTATTTATAATCTCTGCATTGATAAGCATTGCTTTCTGATGCTTTTATACAAGCTAAGTCTACCATTGTACAAATCAGGAAATATGGCTGATCCTTCTAACTATCGACCTATATCATTCTATCAGTTCTTTCAAAACCATTAGAACAACACATAAAAAAGTGTCTTCTTTTTCATTTTAAAAAAATTCGATCTCCTACACCCTAATCAATCCGGATTTAGAGAGAATCATTCTTGTCAAACAGCTCTTACCAAGATAGTTGATCGATGGCTTTCAAACATAAACAACAAACACTTTTCGGAGTACTCTTCGCTGATTTTGCTAAAGCTTTCGATGTCATTAATCATGAACTTTTGCTTAGAAAGTTAACTATTTATCGACTAACTTCCGACACTCTAAAACTCATTTCATCTTCCTTTCCAGCAGGCAACAATTAGTATTATTAAATGATTGCTATTCTACTTTGATTCCCAATAACTTTGGTGTACCACAAGGGTCGTGCTTGGGGCCACTGCTCTTCTTATTCTATATCAATGATTTACCATTAACCTTGACTTCTCATTGTGAAATGTTGCCGATGATACC
>JAFLJL010000426.1:10000-20000 GCA_018398815.1 Conus ventricosus | reverse complement strand
GGTGTGCCCACCTGCGCCAGCTGTCCCACAAAAAATTGCCGGTCACCCTCCCTGAACGCCAGCTCTCACACAAATTACCTCCCTTGCCGATTTCCGAATATCGTTTCGTCCTACGGATCTCTCTACCAATCACAGGAAAGTTGGCAGAATACGGGTCCTTCAGACACTAGCTGCAAAGTGAGACGACTGTAGGCGGAAATCTAAACGCCTACCTTGCGCTGAAGAGATCTAAGCTAAGTGAGACGACTGTAGGCGGAAATCTAAACGCCTACCTTGCGCTGAAGAGATCTAAGCTAAGTGAGACGACTGTAGGCGGAAATCTAAACGCCTACCTTGCGCTGAAGAGATCTAAGCTAAGTGAGACGACTGTAGGCGGAAATCTAAACGCCTACCTTGCGCTGAAGAGATCTAAGCTAAGTGAGACGACTGTAGGCGGAAATCTAAACGCCTACCTTGCGCTGAAGAGATCTAAGCTAAGTGACAAACTCGTTCAATGTCATTGTCCTAGTTGTTTGTGTCTTGCCTGAAGAAGACCTAAGAGGTCGAAACGCGTCGTGTTTTGTCTTGTGACTCGTTTGTCCACGTTTCTCGTGGCGGTTCGCTAACGTTTATTTCAGATTTCCTCCAGACACTGTTCTTTCATGCCAGGACCATGTCCACATTCCCCACGTCAGTTGAATCCTGACAGGCCGGCCCCTCTGCGCCATAAAAGCAGGATTACCTGACCGCCACAGCCTGGGCACCTGGAACAATGCAGATAACCAGCCGCTTCTCCCCGATAAAACCAGGCTTAGGGCCGTCACACAACCAGGCTTAGGGCCGTCACACACGTGACAAGTCGCCGAAACAACACGTTCTGCCCCCAGTCAATGTGTAGCACGATGCTTCCTGTGTATCCCGCCAGACATACGTTCGTAAAAAAAGAAAAAAAATAGCTGGGAAGCTATGTCCTGTGGGAACTCACTTCACGACGCGCTTTACTCTCGCCAAATACGCGTTTGTTTGTTTTTTCTTCTTAAATTTGCATTTAGCATCGGGAGTCAGTGAACGGCGCTGGTGACAGACTCGTGACGTTACCTCGATTGAAAATCAAATAGTAGACGTCAACTGGACAGCACCAGTTTAGATTTTTGAGGTGATAAAGACTGTGTGGATGAATCTTCTACTGTTTAACGTGTTTTCACCATCATCAGTGATATTACACAGGGGGGGGGGGGGGGGGGGGGGAAGGTAGAACACGCGCTCACACACACACACACACACACACACACACACACACACACACACACACACACACACACACACACACAGAGAGAGAGAGAGAGAGAGAGAGAGAGAGAGGAGAGAGAGAGAGAGAGAGAGAGAGAGAGAGAGAACATTCTTAGAATATTTTGCAAGGGAGATCAAAAGTGTCAACAGTCAGAGCGGTCAGCTCAACTGTTACGTAACTCAAGCATTTTGTTTTCCAAGCACCGAGCCTCATTCTCTGGAATCAACTGGCACCAACATCAAAGCTGTGTTAGGGGTCCATTGATTCCATGCCTGCTGAAGCTCATTGTCTGGAATCAACTGGCACCAACATCAAAGCTGTGTTAGGGGTCCATTGATTCCATGCCTGCTGAACCCCATTGTCTGGAATCAACTGGCACCAACATCAAAGCTTTGTTAGGGGTCCATTGATTCCATGCCTGCTGAACCTCATTGTCTGGAATCAACTGGCACCAACATCAAAGCTGTGTTAGGGGTCCATTGATTCCATGCCTGCTGAACCCCATTGTCTGGAATCAACTGGCACCAACATCAAAGCTGTGTTAGGGGTCCATTGATTCCATGCCTGCTGAAGCTGTGGGGCACAGCACTGAAGGCTGAAAGAAAGACTCTGGCACCCAACTGCAGGCAGACAAACCTCACTACGGATTCCTGTGCACCAGTTGAACGATCGGTGGAGCAGTAGAGGGACTGAAACTTGTGGGGTTTTGGCTTTAAAAGACATTGACGTGAAACAGCTTTGAAGCACTCATTGTTCTAAACTGTGAGGGCTTCTCTGGAATAAATCTTAAATACTAGATAGGCGCCTCTCTTGCACTGAAGTGATTGAAGATAAGTGATTGCTCGTTCATTTTCATTGTCCTAATTGTTTTGTATCTTGCCTGAAGAAGACCTAAGAGGTCAAAACGCGTCGTGCTTTGTCTTGTGATTCGTTTGTCCATGTGTTTTTGGCAGTTCGCTAACACTGATTAAAGATTTGTTTAGATTTCCGCCTGCAGTCGACTTACCTTGCAACTAGATCTTCTTTGGAATAGCTTGCTATGTGACTTAGGTATTTCTAGACGGGCATAAGCTTTAAACGGCATTGACATGAAACAGCTTTTAAACACTCATTGTTCTACACTGCGAGGGCTTCCTTGGAATAGCTCGCTACCTGGCTGAGGCTTTACTGCACAGCCACACGATCAGCACCAGCAGTGAAGACGATGCAAGGCATATCGGCATTTACAGCCAAGACAGACGACAGAGAAGATCTCAAGTTCGAAACGCGATGCTTCTGTCCTGGTGTCCGCCGCCCTCACAACAAGGGACGTAATGCCCCACCTAGCCTCTGCCCCGGGTACTCTGAAGCTGTCCTCGAGCGCAGAGTCCTCCAGTTGATTCCACCCCACAGCCAAGCTCCAGGTTAACGAGGAAGCTGACCAGATGGCAAAAGGAAGGAGGACTTCTGTAGCAAGAAGACCAAGGAAGTCACCTTGGAAGAGGTCAACACAGTGGCTAGGGAGAAGCAGAGGAGATGAGTTTAGCGGCACCCTGACCACATCAGTAGACATGGCCGCTTCCTCCGACACCAGAGAAAAACCAAGTGATCTTCGTAAGACTGGGGTCAGGACACTGCAGACTCAGACATCACATGGTCACGAAGTTCCACGTTGGTGATTCTGCAGCGTGCCCTTGTGACCGACTCATCTTGTATGACTTACACAACACTTCCTCCAGGACTGCCCAACGCACCAGAGCCATAGAGCGGAATCCGGGCCTGCCAATGTGCTGATGAGGGACAAACTCTTGCGTGCACTGAAGAGTTTTCGAGGTGCTGCAGCATACGTCCGGGGCGTCCGGGGTGGCTGTCTGCGCGAACGGCGACGAAGAAGTATTCCCACCCGTTGATGCCACTCGTTCAGCGGAGTCGTCACTCCTCCCTGATTCTCTTCCTTCTGTTGTTGATGTCACTCGATTAGTGGTGTAATCACTCCTCCCTGATTTTCTCCCTTCTGTTGTTGTCACTCATTTAGCGGTGTCGTCACTCCTCCCTGATTCTCTCCCTTCTGTTGCTGATGTCACTCGATTAGTGGTGTAATCACTCCTGCCTGATTCTCTCCCTTCTGTTGCTGTCTCCTTTCCCTATAATACAGCAACCCTTCGTATTCCGGTCGTCATCTGACAGAGAGCAGGGGGCAGAGGGCAGAGGGCAGGGGGCAGGGGGCAGAGGGCAGAGGGTAGGGGGCAGAGGGCAGGGGGCAGGGTACAGAGGGCAGGGAAAGAGGTAGGTGTGATTCTTTCTCTTCCTTATAGACATCTCTCATAACAAAACTTTCTTTTTCTCTAGTCCGTAGCAGTGTGTGTGTGTGTGTGTGTGTGTGTGTGTGTGTGTGTGTGTGTGCGTGTGTGTGTGTGTGTGTGTGTGTGTGTGTGTGTGTGCGTGCTTGCGTGCGTGCGTGCATGCAGGCGCGTCCGTCAAAGACAGTAATCATAACACTGTATGGACAGACAGAGGGAGAACTCACATGAAGCAGACTCCGGGCGTTGAAGCTTCTCCCTCTCATTGGCCAGTTTCTGGAGACAGAGGAAGAACAAAAACATTGATGTGGTTCTGGAGGGACAGAGGAAGAACAAAAACATTGATGTGGTTCTGGAGGGACAGAAGAAGAACAAAAACATTGATGTGGTTCTGGAGGGACAGAGGAAGAACAAAAACATTGATGTGGTTCTGGAGGGACAGAAGAAGAACAAAAACATTGATGTGGTTCTGGAGGGACAGAGGAAGAACAAAAACATTGATGTGGTTCTGGAGGACAGAAGAAGAACAAAAACATTGATGTGGTTCTGGAGGGACAGAGGAAGAACAAAAACATTGATGTGGTTCTGGAGGGACAGAAGAAGAACAAAAACATTGATGTGGTTCTGGAGGGACAGAGGAAGAACAAAAACAATTGATGTGGTTCTGGAGGGACAGAAGAAGAACAAAAACATTGATGTGGTTCTGGAGGGACAGAGGAAGAACAAAAACATTGATGTGGTTCTGGAGGGACAGAGGAAGAACAAAAACATTGATGTGGTTCTGGAGGGACAGAAGAAGAACAAAAACATTGATGTGGTTCTGGAGGGACAGAGGAAGAACAAAAACATTGATGTGGTTCTGGAGGGACAGAGGAAGAACAAAAACATTGATGTGGTTCTGGAGGGACAGAGGAAGAACAAAAACATTGATGTGGTTCTGGAGGGACAGAGGAAGAACAAAAACATTGATGTGGTTCTGGAGGGACAGAGGAAGAACAAAAACATTGATGTGGTTCTGGAGGGACAGAGGAAGAACAAAAACATTGATGTGGTTCTGGAGGGACAGAGGAGAAGAAGAAAAAAGAAGGCCAAAAGAAAAGGGAAAGGAAGAAGAAGTTGGGGTAGGGGAGGGAGGGGGTGGGGGAATGAGAAAAGAGAAAGAAGAGAAGGGGAGGACAGAGAGAGAGAGAGAGAGACAGAGAGATAGATAGATAGAGAGAGAGAGAGATAAAAGAGAGAGAGAGAGAGGAAGAAGGGGGGAAGACAGAAGGAAGAAGAAGAAGAAAATGAGGAAGAGAAGTAGAGGGGGAGGAAGAAAACGAGAAAGAAGGAAGAAGAAGAAGAAAAAGAAAAAGAAGTAAGAAGAAGAGGAGGAAAGAAAAGAACAGAAGAAGGTGAAGGAGAAGGAGAAGAAAAGAAGAAGAAGAGGAAGAAAAGAGAAAGAAAAGAAATGAGAAGAAGAAGAAGAAGGAGAAGGAGAAGGAGGATGAGGAGGAGGAGGAGAGAAGAAGAAGAAGAAGAAGAAAGACAGAGAAGAAGAAGAAGAAGGAAAAGAAGGAGAAGAGGAAGAAGAAGAAGAAGAAGAAGAAGAAGAAGAAAAAGAAGAAGAAGAAGAAGAAGAGAAGAAGAAGAGGAAGAAGAAGAAGAAGAAGAAGAAGAAGAAGAAGAAGAAGAGAAGAAGAAGAGGAAGAAGAAGAAGAAGAGAAGAAGAAGAGAAGAAGAAGAAGAAGGAGAAGAAAGACGAGAAGGAGGAGGAGGAGAAAAAAGAAGAAGAAGAAGGTGACGAGAAAAAGGAAAAGGAAGAAGAGGAAAGAGGACGAAAAGTTAAGAGGAAGAAGAAGAGAAAGAAGAAGACGATCACGAGGAAGAACAGAAAGAAGAAGACGATCACGAGGAAGAACAGAAAGAAGAAGACGATCACGAGGAAGAAGAGGAAAAAGGAAGAAAAGGAAGAACATGAGAGTAGAAGGAAGAGGACTAAGGTAGATGGATAGATAACAGACGCATGTATTATATAGAGATAATTCTTTATTTACGAGGATAATAGATAAGCACTGACGCGCTTTTTTTACACCCAGTCCTCGCCCTGAGTAGGGACTACAACATGCAGTGAAATGAAATAATCAGAGAGAGAGAGAGAGAGAGAGAGAGAGAGAGAGAGAGGACTCAGAACTCAGAAAGCTTTAATGTACATCGGCCTTGGGCCACAATACAAGGTACAAAGGGAAGTGGGGGGGGGGGGGGGGGGGGGGGGGTGGGTAGGGCGGGGAGGAGTTAGCATATGTGTTGCAAACAGAACAAAAAAACATTGCAATAATAATTCCCCCAAAACTACGTGTAAAAAGATGATACATTATTCAGATACGTTTAGAGTACACGAAATTACAATACAAATGAAGTCAGTCATTTCAAGGAAAACCAAGGTAGTGGTAATTGTCCGCAGTAATTTATCAACTAAAGAATTGACTTGATCCTTCTGTTTATGGCATGAAAAATGTACCTTGATAGGCTATGTCTGTGCGAAGCACTGGATACCTTAAGAAGCAAATGAAGGGGACAACTGGCGAATTCTTTGAGAAATTTACTCCTTTGGTCTTGATTGAGGGAGCATTGAAATAAAAAATGTTGCTCATTCTTTACCTGATCATGGCAAAATGGGCACGCTTTGTCCTTTTCTGTTTTACTATAGCGATGCAAATTGTTATTCAGTGGAAGCAAATTAAACCTGGTTCGTGTAATGGCAACGCGGAAACAGTACGTATTCGTATCCAAAAGATATCTTTCCTTTTCAAAAACAGACTTAAAATTACTATAACATTCGTATCTCTCACGGTCTGGTATGGTGCCAGTCCATTCTTGAATGAACATATCAACAAGCCTTTGTTTAAACACATTGAGGAACATTTTAATGTCTCCAACACCTTGTTGTAACCAAACAAAATTGAAACCTGTTGAACACAAGATTTCTCTTACCCTTGAGACCCAGCACCTTTTCCAGATCTGTCTAATTCCAACAGCATCAAATATGCTTTCTGAGGTAACCTTTCAGCTTTCTTCTGTAAAAGTCTAAACCAGTATCGTAAACAAGTGACGTAGGAATTAATGTATAAAGGATATCGACCCAAATCTCCGTAAACCATTTTGTTTGGCGTAATTCCTGGAACACCCAGAAATCTTTTGCATGCCAGCATGTGTACTTTTTCTAAATGTTCTAATCTGTGTAATCCCCATATTTCGGCAGCATACATCAAGATTGGTTGAATCTTGGTGTCAAAAACCTTGAACAAAGTACTTACCGTCATTTCCCTGTATTTTGTAAAGATTCTGCCGAGTTGAACTACTGCCTTTTTAGCCTTAGTTGTTAAATGAAGGGTAATCAGAGAGAGAGAGAGAGAGAGAGAGAGAGAGAGAGAGTGAGAGAGAGAGAGAGAGAGAGAGAGAGAGAGAGAGAGAGAGAGAGAGAGAGAGAGAGAGAGATTCATTCATTGACTGACTGACTGATTGATAATCGTGTACAGCTGTTCGGTCTAGTAAGAAGGGCAGCCGATTTACATGACATGGTATTTGTGGAAATTTGAAAAATGAAGGAGGCCTTGTTGATTTCATGCTGCTTATTCAAAGGAAGTATGCTTGGTGCTTTGAATTTTTAGAAACATAACTTGACGGCAGAGCTTCGCTGCACGTCTATGGAGAGAATTCAGTCTTCTTGTGTGTGTGTGTGTGTGTGTGTGTGTGTGTGTGTGTGTATGTGTGTGTGTGTGTGTGTGTGTGTGTGTGTGTGTGTGAATGAGAGATAGATAGATAAGAGAGAGTATTTTCCAACACACAAACACACACACACGCGCGCGCACACACCCGCATGTATACACGCACGCACGCATGCACGCACGCACACACACACGAGTGCTTACATATATAAATGCACACACACACACACACACACACACACACACACAACACACACACACACACACACACACACACACACACACACACACACACACACCCCTTCCTGTGGTGGAGGTTTCAAAACACACCATTTGCGGTCTGGTGTGAATCAGAGCTGACTGAACAAACAGTTTTGACATGTTCATGTCTGCCCACATGACATGGGCTATATCTGTGTGTCTCTCTGTCCGTCCGTCCATTTGTCTCTCTCTCTCTCTCTCTCTCTCTCTCTCTCTCTCTCTCTCTCTCTCTCTCTCTCCCTTTCGACAGGAGGATCGCTTATTCCATATATCTGTGTGTGTGCTAATTCTTTTCTTCTTTGTAATCAATTTCTTTATTCTTGTTTGTTGTTTAAATCGTTTCTTTTTCCTTTTAAAGTCATCTGTGTGTGCTAATTCTTTTCTTCTTTGTAATCAATTTCTTTATTCTTGTTTGTTGTTTAAATCGTTTCTTTTTCCTTTTAAAGTCATCTACGCCTTAACTGTTAATGCATAAACTTTTTAATGTTGTGAAGATATGTGTGTTTGTTAAAAGTTTTGTAAGTCTTGGTCGCTAGTCATACTTAGTCCCTTAACGGGGCAAGGGCCGGATGAAAAAAAGCATGTGTTTGCTTATCTGTTACCCTTGGAAATAAAGATTATCATCATCATCATCATCATCATCATCATCATCTCTCTCTCTCTCTCTCTCTCTCTCTCTCTCTCTCTCTCTCTCTCTCTCTCTCTCTCCTCCCTCTCTCTCTCTCTCTCTCTCTCTTCTCTCTCTCTCTCTCTCTCTCTCTCTCTCTCTCTCTCTCTCTCTCTCGTGCGTGCTGCTGTTACCGTACCGATGCATTGTTGCTGGGCATTAAAAACCATAGTAGGTCGCACACCAATATTGGAAAAACAAATTATGTTAGCATCTCTCTCCCTCTTGCTCCTTTGATTACATTGAAAAGAGGCTCCCTTTCTATGTGTCCCTGTGCGTGCATGCAGGTGTGTGTGCGTGCGTGCGTGCGCACGTGTGTGTGTGTGTGTGTGTGTGTGTGTGTGTGTGTGTGTGTGTGTGTGTGTGTGTGTGTTCTTTCTTCCTTGTTCATGTTTTCGTAATCAATTCATTTATTCTCCATTGTTGTTTCAATGTCTTTCTTTCTTCTTTAAGTTCATGTATACGTCAATGTGGATGCAGAAACAGTTCATCCATGCTTTTTCAATGTTTGTTTTTTTTTCAAGAGAAGTATGATTGTATGGTTTAGTAGCTAGTCATGCGTAGTAAGTGCTAGTTACTCTTAGTCCCTCAGATGGGCAGGGTAAGATGTGAAAAACATATATTTGCTTATCTGTTACCCTTGGAAATAAAGACCATCATCATTATCATCATCGTCATCTCTCTCTCTCTCTCTCTCTCTCTCTCTCTCTCTCTCTCTCTCTCTCCCACACACACACACACACACACACACACACACACACACACACACACACACACATCACCACACCACCACCACCACCACCACCACCACCACCACACCAACAACAACAACCCCCCCCATTCCCACACACACACATACGTCTGGTATGTCCTGTCAAGCTTTGAGAGGCGACATAGAGATCAAAAGTGATATTTTCGGCCACAAATACTGTCAATGCATTCAGTTTTCAACAATGTTTTCACGACCACGAAAGGGAACCCCGTTGTTGACTTTATGGTCCTGGTTACACAGGCGGTTGAAGAAACACGATACCATGAAAAAGGGTCAGGTTAACACATGCCAAACGAAACACTTGAAAGACGCGGTGATCAATAACAGCGCAGCTTCAAGCTAGGAGTGGAAGGGTTCAAAGTTTGGACTACAGCCCAGACCTGATTTATAAACATTGATTTCGTGAATCTAACCACTCCAGGTGCCCCAAACAATAGCCACGATATTATGAAAGAATTCAAGATCACCCATCAGGTGGTGTTTTTTTTCATGACTTGTGACTTGATTTTAACGTGGTGACAGCCCTGATATGGCCCTTTTCGGTCGGCTGGGCTATAAGCAACATTACCTTACCGTATGTAGATAAGGTTTGGATGATGTAGATAAGGTTTGGATGATGTTTTGGCAACGCAAGACCTTAGACTTGCCTGTTCTTTCATTGAAAAGCTCAAGAGCAGATTGAATAACACAGCGCGTGAGACTTGCCTGTTCTTTCATTGAAAAGCTCAAGAGCAGATTGAATAACACAGCGCGTGAGACTTGCCTGTTCTTTCATTGAAAAGCTCAAGAGCGGATTGAATAACACAGCGCGTGAGACTTTCCTGTTCTTTCATTGAAAAGCTCAAGAGCGAATTGAATAACACAGCGCGTGAGACTTGCCTGTTCTTTCATTGAAAAGCTCAAGAGCGAATTGAATAACACAGCGCGTGAGACTTGCCTGTTCTTTCATTGAAAAGCTCAAGAGCGGATTGAATAACACAGCGCGTGAGACTTGCCTGTTCTTTCATTGAAAAGCTCAAGAGCGAATTGAATAACACAGCGCGT